>JASCZI010000067.1:109971-124890 GCA_036250425.1 Stylosanthes scabra
GTCTACAAATGATAGATTTTGTTCCTGTCTTCTTCCACTAAGTTGTTGCAACAATCAGAGTTAGCTTTCTAAGTTTTTGATAGAGATGGGGAAGGCAGGGAAATGGCTTAGAAACTTCTTGACAGGGAAGAAAGAAAGGGAAAAGGAGAAGGTGAAGGACAAATGTGGTGGTGGTAGTAGTGCTACAAACCTGAATTCTTCAAATGGAACAGAAAATCCAACCACTCCAAATTCCACAACCCCAAAGGAGAAAAGGAGATGGAGCTTTAGAAGATCATCTGCCACAAACACATCCACACCAACAACACCTTCCAAGGAATTGAACTTTGCAGAACCAAATGTCACTGCTTCACAGACACCACAAGCTGCTGCCAGCACAGATATTCCTCTGGATGATGAGCAGAAGAAGCATGCCATGGCAGTGGCTGCTGCCACGGCAGCAGCAGCAGACGCGGCAGTGGCCGCAGCTCAGGCTGCGGCTGCTGTGATCCGTTTGACTTCTGGTTCCAATGGAACAGCAGCAGAAGAGGCTGCAGCCATTAAAATTCAATCTGTCTTTAGGTCCTACTTGGTATGTAGCTGCCAAGGAAGCTTGTTTTCTCTTTCATTTTCATGTCTAATATATCTGACATCCTTGTCAATGTTTCTTTATGTGACAGGCAAGAAAAGCATTGTGTGCTCTGAGAGGATTAGTGAAGCTGCAGGCACTGGTAAGGGGTCACTTGGTGAGAAAACAGGCCAAGGCCACACTGAGATGCATGCAGGCTTTGGTGACAGCACAGGCTAGAGCTCGTGCTCAGAGGATCCGAGTTGCATCATCAGAGGGAAAGCTTTATCAGAAGCAATCAAGTTTTAGAAACACTACAGAGGAAGATTTATACGCTCAAGTGTATAATGTAAGTTCCATAACCAAACATAGTGGCTTAAATTTTCAACTTAGATTTGCAGCATTGAAGAGAATAGTTCTTTACTTGCATCACCTTTTAAAGGGAAAGAAAGTGATTCATTTCATGGCAATAAAACTGCTTCTTGATGTGTGGATACAGGAAATGGAGAGAGGGATGGAAGAGAACATCAAGATTGTGGAGATGGATGTTTGTGAATTAAAAGGAAACAGTAGAAGCAGAAGCAGCAGTGTGCATAGATTTCCAGCATATTATTCAAAGGAAGAAAACCTGAAGGTATCACCAGCTCCATCAGCTTTAACAGAGTTTAGTCCAAGAGCATGCAGTGGACATTTTGAGGACTGCTTCAGCACAGCACAGAGCAGCCCTCAATGCTACTCCTCGGCGTCTCAAATAGACGATTTGAAGCATCCCTTCTCCTTCCATAGGGCAGGCTATGCAGAGGCCATGTCCTATGACTACCCTTTGTTTCCAAATTACATGGCCAACACAGAATCATCAAGGGCCAAAGTGAGATCACACAGTGCACCAAAGCAAAGGCCTGATTCATTCGAGAGGCAGCCTAGCCGGCGAAGAGCTTCTGTGGAAGGACGGAATGTTCCCAGGCCTGTGAGGATGCAGAGGTCATCTTCACATGTTGGTGCCACTGCACAGAACTACCAGCATCCATGGTCAGCAATCAAGCTTGATAGGTCCTCAGTTTCACTCAAGGACAGTGAGTGTGGATCAACAAGTACAGTCCTCACAAACACTAACTACTGCAGATCCCTTGTTGCATATCCTGTAAGTACTACCTCTTTTCATTCCTTAGGTAGCAATTGAAATTAAATTAAATCCATATCAATATGATGTTACTATGTGTGAACATGTTTTAATTGTGGTTTCTTGCTTTGGCTGCAGTATCATGGAGATAGGTAGTGATAGTGCAACTTTGCAGAGGCACCGAAAGTGTGTAGAGTTGAGTGTTGCTGAGTGTTTCTCTTGTTCTTCTAGATTTCTAAGAAAATAATGAAATCTGCTTTTATATTACTACATAAGAATTCATTGTAACGGTTTTGTGGACTGTGTATAAGTTTTTTAACAGTGAGGTATTCCCTAACAGCACTGCTTTGCTTTACTTACCAGGATTGTCTCTTCTTTTATATCCTCTCTTCTTTGATAAAACTAAGCAGATATTCAACTTGATTTATACAGGAATTTATAGTCTACAATAAATAAAGAAAATAAGGACATCAAAACAAATGAAAACAGAAAGTAGTGTCACATCATAAATGATAGAAGTTAAGACATTGTTGGAGCATTTTTGGGTGTCATGATCGTGTATGAGCTTTTATTTTTTATATGGTACTGGTAACGGTGATTACCATCAAAATGGCACAGTACAGAATAGAAATGATATGAAAACTTGCTGTAACCGATTTCTTCTAATATAATTGTTAATTTTTTAAAAATAAAAATGGCTAGCAACGATTTTCTTTTTATGGAAATCAATGATCAGGATCTGTGCTTTGCAGAAATCACTACTAGCTCACTTCCGCCATGAAAATGTTAAAAATTTTAAAATCTTCAAATTCGTTCACACTCCAATATAGAAACAAATTAACATTTTATCACGATCCTAAAGGCTATAGTGGTAATTTTCTTATTTTTGGTCTTGATACAGTGGTCTTTTTTTTTTTTTTTTGAACATAATATAGTGGTACCTTTCAACTACTTTTTTTATGGTGATAATATAGTGGTTCTTTTTGTTTTTGTTAACAATATAGTGGTACTTTTCTTTTATCTCGATATATAGTGGTACTTTAATTCATAAAACCTATGTGTAATGGGCTATGGATTGGATTTGAGAAATTAGTTGACCAACATTTGGGTAGAGACTCTTTAGCCCATCATGTCTAAAAAGAGCAAAAAAAAGACACTCTTTAGCCCATTACAATGTTCTCGAACTACAAAGTCTTGTTCATTAAGGTGAAAACAAAAAAGTCATATCATATTCATTCAGTATCCATTGTTTATATGTCATAGTATGATTGGATGTTTTAAATAAACCAAGTGAATCGATTTTTTAAAAAACCATAACATATTGGTTTATTATGATAAATCTAAACCAAACTTTAACTAAAAAAAAAACTAAACAAATCAACTAAACCAATTCTAAACTCTAGTCTTCCTCCTTAATCCTCATTCACGATAATCATGCTGTCTCTCAGCAACATTACTCATTCTCTTTCCCTCATGTTCTCTCACCCATCTTCATCTACACCATCATCTCCTTAAATCGCCACCGCTCTTACCTCCATCACCGACCTTCCTGCTTCTCCCAGAACTCAGTTTCACACAGAGGCAACGTCCCTTGCGAGCAACCAGCGCCGCTGCTCTCCCTCTCATTCAATCGTCTTCAAAACTATCTTGTGAGCAACCTCCGTTCTGTCTCAGTTCTGCCTCCTTTCTCTCTCCTCGGTTCTGCCTGCGCCATAGAGAACTCCACCGTCTCATTTTTTTGGCGCACAGCTCCGCCAGAGACATTACCTTCAATGTGCCATTATGGTGGTTATTCCCAAGTCTAGGTTTGTTTCATTCATCTCCTTTAAATTTTATTTTCATTAATTTAGTTAATTTGGATTCATGATTTAGATCATATTTTGAATTGGAATTAGATTTAAATTATGAATTTTGGTTAATAATTTAAAATCTAACTGATTTGGATCAGTCTATGAATTACTTGCAATATGCCTCTTGGTTAATGAATTATTGAATCTTCATCGCTAATTTGAGATTGATGTTTGAGTTGTTGTGTTGTTTTACTGAAATTTTACAATTGAATTGTTTAGTTTATGTTAATTGGTCATGTGCAATTTCATGCATATCAAGTATTTGTGTTTATTCCTGTTAGAGAATTCATTTTTCTATATACATATAATAGTTCCAGTAGTGGACCAAGTTCAATTAAATTCTGCAGACCAATTATAATTCCATAATAATGGTGTCATGGCGACTACACTATTTGTGGTTATTTAGTTTTTCCAAAGATGTAATTATGGGGAGTGTGATTATTTAGTTATAGGCTTAACTGGTTTGAATATTGAATTTGTTATATTAATAGCTTGTGAGTACAGGAAGTGAAATTGGTCTAGCTGAATTTGTCAACCATGGTCTTCTTCTCTGGCATCAGATAAGGCAGCAATGGGTTGGGAATAAAAACTCTGATAGTAAAAAGGAAGTTCACGAACCAAGAATAAGTTCGAATGCCACCTACGACAACCTACTCGGCAACAACAAACACTTTCCTCAACCAATCTCTCTAAGAGAAATGATTGACTTTCTTGTTGATATTTGGGAGCAAGAAGGTCTATATGACTGATCAAGCATTTTTTATTTAAAAAAAAAAAAAAGAATTGTTGTGAATGGTTTAACTAGTTGCAAGTTATTGTGAGTTTGTGATGCTCTTTTTGAGGCTTGTATTCTATATGAATTAGATTAAATTAATTTATAATGTCCTTTGATTAAATTACTACTGACATATCATATTATTATTATTATTATTATTATTATTATTATTATTATTATTATTATTATTATTATTGTTTTTGTTGTGTGTATAATAATCACTCTGATCTTTTAATAATTGTCATTACTAGCCAGTTTGTTGTCTCCTCTAGTCTTACCATAGGAAGCACAGCATCTATCCACTATTTTCAGCACTACTTCATCATTCACTTTTCCATTTTATTTTATCAACATTTTACTTCCTGTGCGGGGTACCTAATGGACAAGTTATTGACCCTTGGCTATTTATGTACGCACCTAATTTGGAGTCCTTATTTAAGTTCTTGTCCTATGATAATCATTGTCTTCATTCTTATTCCTCTAAGTTGAAATATACAAGATGACAGCAATGGTTTGATCATGATGCAAGTTTCAAAGTGTTTTCTTAGAACTTTTTATTATTACACAAATTTTAGTATTTAGATATAATTTGAAATCAAATATCTATTATGGGCTCTGATTTTATTTTATTTCCTTAGGATTCAATGGATGTTACTTCGAAACCACCTAATTCACAAGACGATGTTGAAGACTGTGTGATGAATGGTGCGAAAGAGAACGTGAGTTGTACTTGTGATTGCGGCGGTAGTAGTAGCAAGTGTGTTTATGTAACTACAGATGATATTAGGAATCAGACTTTTGAAACATCGGATGCAGCCTATAATTTGTATGTAAGCTACGCGAGGTGCGTTGGGTTTGGAGTTCGCAAGAGTGATGTGGCACGCGGAAAAGATGGGTCGCATCGTAGAAGGCAGTTTTTTTGCAATAGGGAAGGAAAGAGACATGAGAAATTCATCTCCAATCCTGATAGGAAGAGGGAGCATAAAGCTCTGACTCGAACTGGTTGTGAAGCCTTAACTTGGGAGGTTCGTCCATACTTTGTCCCTTTGCATCACGAACTCCTCTTGTTCACCATTGGGACATCACTCAGGTCAGCTGGGGGAGCTATGTTCGAGAGCTTTGAATCACGAATCTCAGACTTTGATGAGGGGGAAACAACATTTAGAACCTCTGACAGAATTGTGGTTACCCCGTGCATCTCTTGTGCTACAACATCACGTATCATCATCAATATACCCTCAGCAATACCCTCTCCAAGCTTTGAAAAGGAATAAAAAATTAGGACAGTTGCCATTAAATAACAAAGTAACACATGAGACATAAACAATTCATCATCTAGTTGCTGTTGGTTGTTACCTTCTCGTCCAACGTAGAAAAGTCTATGCTCGGCTTTCTCAATGGAGTTACAGTGGCATCCGGCGGTGGGAACTGGCCAAAAACAAGAAATTTTACTCTTAATATTAGATACACAACAATAACAAAAATAATAATAACATGATATATCACTGGCTTAGGCATCCGGTGGGAACTGGCCAATTAAACACATATAATATGTAATATGTTTCCAAAGCTTAGACAATGTTATCAAATTTCCTAAACATGCAAACAAGCACTTAATTTTAAAATTCATAAAGGCATATCACCAAACATTAGGTATACGTGAAATTGAACATAAACAATTAGCATAAATCAAGAAATTAAATTGCACTACTTTATCTAATCAACACAACAACTCAAATTCAAACAAACATCAATCTAAAACTAGTAATAAAGATTCAGTAAATCATGATTCAAGAGGCATGCTGCAAATAACTATTATCCTAATTCAAATCTCTTTAAACTCAAATTAAGGCATGCTGTCAATTAGGTACCCTACAGAAGAAGTAAACTGCTAGTACCTTACTCATCTTCTTTGCTACTTTGGTTTGCAGGAGCTGCTTGAGAAGGAATTCTAGTGTGAAGAAGAATACTTGATTAGGTTTTAAATTTATTTAGGTAGAAAGACAAATAGTCTCAACCACTAATTAAAGAATAATTTTTTTTTATTTTTTATTCTAATCATACAAAATCAAAGATAAAGTAGAAATCAAAGATATTGTAATTAACAAAATACTATAATTAAAAAAAGCATCAATCTTTAGATTTGTTTATCACATAGTAATATTCCATTTAAAATAAAAACAAAATCACAATCAAAGATACTGTAATTAACCAAGATATGTAATTAAAAAAAATCGAATACCATCTTTTCCTTTGTGGGTGCTGCGAAGGAGGATTGCACGTTATGGGCTTGTGGGGGCGGCAACGCTCTAGATGCGACGATGCTCTGGCGAGTGCGATGCGACGAAGAGAGAGAGAGAGAGATTGAGATTGAGAATAGGTGTATGTGTATGTGGGTGAGAGCGGCAGACTGCATCTCAGGACGGCGATGAAAGGTGGCGGCGGGATGCATTGTGGTGAGCATATTGGTGGCAGTGAAAATGAGACAGAAAGGGAATTAGGGTTAGAAGAGAAAATTAGGACAGATGCCTAAGTACTATACGGCAGAGACGATTAGGAATGGATGTTTCATTTTTCAATGTTCATATAAAGAAGGTTCTTTTAGTAATTTATTATATTATATTACTAAATGGAAATAATTCTCATCCCTACTAATACTAAACCCTAAACTCTTTTCTTTAATTTTGTGACATAAACCCTAAATCTTACCTATACTCTACATTCTAAAATTGCCGCCAAAAATTTTAAACTGTCAACAAAAATAATTTTCTATTTTTTAAACGATAAAAATATCCTTAAATAAAATAAAAACCCAAAAAATATGCATTTTATCACATATAAAACTATACAATAACTAATCAATAATATATTAGAAATGTCATAAATAAATAATCATTTAAAAATAATTAATTAATATTTTAAATACAAGCAAGTCATTATTCAAATAAAAATAAGTGATCATTTAATTAAAAAGTAAGCGATTATGTAAATAGAAGTAAGTGATTATTTAAAGAATTTTAATTCAAATTTAACAAATCATTCAAATAACGGAAAAAAAAAAAAAGAAGTAGCAGTGATGTGTGTTGTGATGTGGTGGTGATGCGACATTGTGAAAAAAAAAAGAAGAAGATGTGGTGATAGTTGTGATTGTGGTGTGGTGCTATGGTGGTGGATTTCAATTTCATTCAGCGCTCGGACATTGACAAATGAAGTTGTTGACCGGAATGACAAGCATCTGAAGTTCTCTCTACCAGATATTGTTCCTAAAACGATCCTAGGCTTCAAGTTCATCTGAAAAAGACCTCACACTAACATACTACTGATGATCTAGAGAAGACGAGACTCATACATATGAAAAGAAATGGTTGAATATCAAAATTTGAGCTCGATTCATTTAATATACAAGTTCAAAATCTTGCTCAAAGTATCCTCACAAATTCATGAGCTCGACTTACTAAATTAATTTTGACTGAAACTCGAGTTGGCTCACGAGCTTACTTGATTCACCTGTAGCCCTATTGTCCTATAAGAAAAACATAGATGTTTTCATGTGAATGGAAATCAAATTTAATTCATTAATCAAGTAATTTATTAGATATCGAAAATAAAATATCTAAAAAACTAAAACACTATTCAGAATTTAGAAGACATGCAGAAAATTAGTCCTTAAATAGCTAAAAAAAGGTCAACCTTGTTTAAAGAAAGTTGACATAGTAGCGTACCAATTATTTCGATTAAATAATAAAATTTATAGTGAAATTATGTTAATTCAACGATAATTTATTTAAATTTATTTTATTTTAATGCTCGATTAAATTACCATTTAATGATAAAATATTTATTTTAAAATTGCTCTCGATTAAAAGTATGAGGTAGTGTCTAATTTGGTCCATAAAATTCTCGATTCTTATTAAACTAGATATTACATCTTTATTATTTACATTTTAAAAAATAAAAATAAAATTTGGCCTAAGTAATAACCATACTTAGAAAAAAATAGACTAAACAATAAAAAATATTAAGTTTCTTTTGCTATTTGAATGAATTCATGACGTAACTAAATCTCTTAATTTTAATGAATTAAGATATAATTCTAAACCCCTTTTAATTCAATGAAAACTTTTTTCTCATACAAATTAAATTTTAATTTATTTCATAATACCGATGCAAACAAACAATAAACAATATAGATATTCCAAAAAGAAAAATATAAAGTTGAAAAAATTAAACTAAAAAAGAATATTAATATTTTATCTTTTTTTTGTTTACATATTAATATTTTATCTAAAAAAATCTTTTGGAGAATATAGAAAGGCAAAAACCTAAGTCCGACAAAAAAAACATAGAAAGGCAGAAGCCCATAAGAGTCTAGAAAACAAATAAAGAAACAACCAAAACTCAAGAAAAAAAAATGGTCAAAGAAATTGTAATATATGTAAAGTCTAAAAAATTATTTTTGTGAAAAAATAAATAAATTAACAATAAGCTCATTGTAAAAAAAAATTATTAAGCCCATACAATAATAAAAAAGGGCCTGATCCAATACTATTTGGTTAAAAAAAAATAAAAATCTAATTATATTTAAACCAAAGCGGTCTATTATTATGTTAAATCGATTTTGTGGTTTGACCAATTTTTTTAAAAGAGACATGTGTAAGTATATAAGACAAAGTCTTTAATAAAGTATGTTTTTCGCATCCTCAACGAAGTGGCTGCCTTGGTTGAATGGCAAATGTGTTTGCCTCACATCAAGCCACACTATAGTTCAAACCCTTACTGTGGAAAAGAATTATAGGTTAAGATGCGTTTCTAGTATACCTAGGAACATCTGAGTTCCTGTGTTTTTAGCCGTTAATTTTAAATTAAAATATATATTTTAAAGATTAACGGCTAAAAATATAAGAACACCAATGTTCTAGGTATACTTGAAACACTTCCTATAGGTTATGGGAATTTCTTTGATGAAAAGGAGAATTTGGTAAAGAGCGAAGATTTAATTTTCACGTGCATTGCATATAATGATATTTTTATTTGTCTTTTTTATACTAAAAAAATAATCTTCATTTTTCACCAAAATATCACTTTTTTATCGTAGCATTACTCCTAGTGTATAATGTGAGTGAATTGAGGGATGTGTGTGTTTAAAAAAAAATAATCTCTTCCTGTCCATAATTTATTTTGGGCAACTAGGCTATTTTCAAGGACAATTAAAATGTTTCTCTGGTGAATAGTAAAAATTGGTCAAGAGTAAAATTTTTTACAAAATTGAGAAAAAACAGCATTACATCTGACAAGGTTTTGTTTTTAATTTTTTTTTAAAAAAAATAATCTTCACTTTCACTAATAATTTCCTCTTCACCTTAACATTACTCTTAATCAACATTTTGAGAATTGGATAGGTGTGCTTATAAGCAAAAAAAAAAGTGCATAATAAATGATATTTGGAATGCTTGGTTGAAAAAGAACAAAAGAATCTTTCAAAATAAAGAACAAAAGAATCTTCCAAAATAAAGAAACAAGTGTAATAGAAATTATCTATAGGTCATTTAGGATGTTGATTCCTATGATTATTGACGACAATGCGGAACTGAAAATAATTCAAATTAAATTTTTTATTATTATTTTGCTTTATTATGTTTACGACTTATGCTCCACTTTGTTAGGTTGAGTTCCTTACTTGTTAAAAAAAGTTAATAAAAATTCAAAAAAATTATTTTAATAAATATACAACAGCTATTTAAAACTTAAACTTTACATTTTTTTTCTACAAAAAATCATTTTTAAATAAAAACCTGTATCATATGTTACTATGTTCAGGGCATACATATTCCCTCTAAATAACTTGTGATTCAGCCTAACATATTTTATGACTATAGTTATCTGGTAGAAACAGATTGGGATATATTTCGACTTTTTAGTCAACGTCTCATTATGTATCTTCCTTTAAAGTGGTGCAATTGATCAGACTTTTAAAATCAAATGCAGACCCCTTATCTGTCACAAAATAGCACATTAATTAAACTATCAGAATCCGAATTTCTCAACGCCCTTGTGCAGTATTCTGATTACATTAATACAGAGAATATTCCTTGAAAAAATTCTCAGCATGAAATGCAATCATAGTTATAGCGTGGCAAGGTTTACATCACATTTACATAGTTAAAAGAATACATGGTTCGTAGAGGGTAAAACTATAAGCTTATATCCCTAACAAGTTAAACAACTTAATTTTTATGGATTTTGACAATTCAATTGACATTGAAAGTTTCTCGTACCATGACAAACGTTTGAAAAATCAAACCAATTAATTCTAGTCCTGTTTTTACTTGATTCACTTCCCAGCCATCTATGTTTTTCATTTGTCTAACCTTCTTTACGCTTTTCTCCTACTCAGACAAAGACAACATTATACTATTGCGCTTACCAAACACACATGCATATCAATATCAATCTGCCACGAACCTTCATATATACACTTTCCAACTCTCATGATTTTATAAAATTATTTAATTTCATTTGTCAATGGTTAGGAGCGACACATTCATATTTAATTTCTATTAAAAAGGAAAGATGTATATTATAGAGCTGACATCATGTGTGTTCTGTGTTTTAATCCTTTTTACTTAGTCTAATTAAGTAGTTTGATTATGTGCTTTGACTCTAGCGAAACGACATTCTAGAAAACCAAAAGTATTATATAATAGCCTCGTTTTAATTTCTCGTTGACGGGCTTGTACCGTTGTTACAAATGCATAAGAGAAAGTCTAACTAATTAATATTTTAGTAATTAATATTAATCAATAAATCTAAAATATTATTATTTATTTAAATTTTATCTTTTATAAATTATACTTTTTTTATTTTATTAGATTTTTACTTCTCATTAATTATTATTGACCAAAAATTTATTGGCGGTATAATTGCATATATAAACATTACAATGGTTATTACCCTCCAAAATCTAAGACGTTTTACTAAACAATGGCATAGTTACTTATACATTAATTTGGACTCTTCTTTTATTATCATACACACTGGATGCACTCGGAAGAAAATGTTATTTAATTTGAGAGTGGATTGAGATGTATATATGTATTTTTGTATTCTACACTCTTCCCGTTTCTTGTTTTCTATTTGTATAATTAACGGTATTTGCGTTAAATATTGGCTCTTAGTGTTTATCTCTTTCTTCTAAGTTTAGTGTTTATCTTTATCTTCTAAGCATTAAGCTAATGTTCTTCCTTTCTTTCCTAATTAAATATGATTTGGTTAACGAGTATTGAATATAAAACTAAGGCATTGTTTTAATAAAAATATAAAATAGATAACATTTTCATAATTTTAATAAGAGAAATTATAGGTATTCACACACTTTTTAGGTTTACTTTATTTTTCAACTAACACACCAATACTTTTCCTTTTTACAGTAAAAATGTTGATATCCGCTAATTATATTATGTTTTAAATAATATTAAATAAAGCAATGTTACAAAGGCTAACATTTTTTTTTACCGGCACATAATCGATCAATTTTTTATAATAAGCTGATGTTAAAAAGAATATCCAAATATATTAGCAAAATGTATGTGTTGACAATGAAATAAAATAAAGTGTGTATTTGAATTTGAGTGCAAAACATAAAATTCGACAATAATGTCATTCTAGTATTGATGACAGAAATGAAAAATTTCTCGTAACTCTAGTACAAAATAACCTATCAAATCTAGAATTTATCTAACGTATTATTATATATCTTAATACATTCCTTATTTATTTATTTTTTTAATTTTTTTGTTGAGATATATTATTTCTTTGTTATACATAATTATTTCTATGCTATCGTATGTTGTATTTATGTGTTTTGTAATTTTTTTTTACTAATATTTATATTTTTTATAAGATATATAAAGATATATATCATTAATCTAGTAATAGAGATAAACTAACTCTACATGTGTTTTTTTAACACATATTAGAATAATAAAATAATACTCTTTTTAATTTAAGAACCAAGAGCATCTCTTACTTGAGCAACCGATTTATATCTTCACTAAGCATTAAATTAAATACGAAGAACATCCTTAATTTAACTTCTATAGATTACATAATTTAACATTTTTGTTCATTCCAAAACAAATTCATTAAAAATTAATGTATATAATCTTTATATTTATATTTTAAAAACAAAAGTTAATATGAAAAAGAAGAAATTTACACAAAAATTGTTTTTCTTATTAATAAAACTCAATTATATAAACGATCCAAAAGTGAAAATAGTGAAAACTCAGTTGCTGTGCTTGACTTTGATTGGCTCACTGCCCCTTGTGATAAGTTTCCTCTACAAGTGGGATTAAATTAAAGAGGTTTCAAATCACAAGAAAGTTATCATAACCTGCCTTAAAAAGATTTGTCATATTCTTTTTCATTTTTTACTCTCTTTAATTTCAAGCAAATATACTTGAATAGACCATGTAGCTAAGTTTGATATCCTCTCTCCTTAATCTCACCTACTCTACCGTCTTTGGCTTAGCTGAAATTGAAGACCAGGCTTCATATCACTGTGATTCTGAAAGAAACTGAATTATAGAAAATTTTTAGTTACAACGACACTTTTATTAATGCCACTTGAATTACATAATAAATTGATATAACTAGGCAACTAACTAATATATATCAGCAGGCGCTACTATAATTTAATTTTGTTAAAGGACGAAGAAAATGAAAAGACTGAAAGATACTTGCACAAAAGGGACGTATGTAATTGAAGAATGAAAGCTGTTAATTGGTCGCTAATTTTATCCATATTGGAAGTAAACTACTTCATAAAGCTTTCTTTTGAGAAACAGCATAAGCTTTTGCAGACTTTATTTGGTCATCTATTTACACATGCTTCTAAATTCCTAATTATCAATCTATCAATGATTTAAATTAACTTAGATAAGATGAAAAAAAAATGATTATTTGATTATACTACTGTAATAACGTGAATACGTGATCAAGCAATAAGAACATACTAGTTTATCTGTGTCTCCTAGTGTGAAGTTGTGGCCATTTACTTGGTCAATACAAAGCAAAGGAGAATATAACATGACAGTCAATATGATAATTGCTAGTTTAATTTATAGTCAAAGGGCATTAAAAAGAAAAACAAAGCCGCTTATATAATTAAAAAAACATTAAGTGAGGTAAAAACCGTGTTTTTGGTGAGATCAGCGACCAAATTTTCCTTCAAGCCATCTACAAGAACCCAACATCAGCATTCCAATTAGTCGTTTACCATGCATGACAGTTCATGCTAAGTTGTAATAAAATTACAAAATATATAAATAGTACACAAAATAAGAAGAAAGAAACGAGTAATATTTTCACACTAGAATTTTAAATTGGGATTATAATATTATATATTATTATTATAGTCATAATTATGTATAGTTGCGAGCGTTATCCATTTTTGCGTGAATACGTACGAAATTATGTGCGCCAAAAAGGCAGACCAAAGTAGCAGAAAAACTAAAGTACTAAGATATAGAAGCATAATTTTCATTCCGATTATAGTCACCTTATCACCTAATTAATGTAATTTGAATGAAGATGAGTTGAATTGAATGCATGGAAAGTGATTAGGTACCAACGAATTCAATATGAACATAAAACATATCAAATCAAGAAATTCATTATATAAAGCAAGCTGAGGATCGATATGATGATGTTTAAGAATAAGTCACATTTTTCATTTCCGCAAAAAAAATATAATAGAAGGCTAATTACTAGAAACTGTTTAGATGTCCATTTAAAAGTCTAACCAAAAGAATTAAGCATTATTTAATTTCAAGAGAGCAAATGTCAATTTGCAGCCCACCAAACTCAAAAATTTTCTCCGACGACACACTCTTTATATAAACCAAAGTTCTCTCCTATTAACATATAATCATTGCAACAAAAACCAAACCAATAATGGCCTCTCATTCTCCGAAAGGAGAATTAGGCCCTTTCATGAGTCATCTCATTCTCTTCCTCATTCTCATTCTCATATCCATTATCAACCCTTCACACCAATGGCAATCTGAATACAAGGAAGAAGACAAGTCTCGGTTCCTCCCTCAATCAAATCCGAGGCTCTCAAAAGCTTACATAGCACTCCAAGCATGGAAGCACGCAATAACCTCAGACCCAAAGAACATGACCCTGGACTGGTGTGGACCCCACGTATGCAACTACACCGGAGTCTACTGTGCACCAGCACCTGATGACCCCCACATATACACCGTTGCAGGAATAGACCTAAACCACGGCAAAATTGCCGGTTCATTACCAGAACAACTTGGCCTCTTAACCGACTTATCACTCTTCCACATCAACTCTAACCGTTTCTGTGGCTCCCTTCCAACCTCCTTCAACGGCCTCAAACTCCTCTTCGAGCTTGACGTCAGCAACAACGATCTCTCAGGTCCCTTTCCGGAAGTTGTGTTATGCCTCCCTTCGCTCAAATACCTGGACATAAGGTTCAACAACTTCTACGGCGATGTCCCCACGCGCCTCTTCGACCTCAAACTCGACGCGCTCTTCATCAACAACAACAACTTCCAATTCTCCTTGCCTGAGAATTTCGGTAACTCCCCGGCCTCGG
>JASCZI010000067.1:124900-138970 GCA_036250425.1 Stylosanthes scabra
CCTGAGGGGATGTATTCCGTCGAGTGTGGCGAAGATGAAGAAGACGCTGAACGAGATCATAATTACGAATAGCGGGATAACGGGTTGTTTGCCACGTGAGATAGGGTTGTTGGATAGAGTAACGGTTTTTGATGTGAGCTTTAACAAGATCGTTGGGGAATTACCTGAATCGATTGAAGGGATGAAGAAGTTGGAACAGTTGAACGTGGCGCATAACATGCTATCTGGCACCATTCCCGAGAGTGTGTGCAACTTGCCGAGGCTGCAGAACTTTACGTACTCGTATAACTACTTCTGCGATGAATCTCCGCTGTGCTTGAAGCTTCCGGATAGTGATGATCGCAAGAATTGTATTCCTTATAGGCCGCTGCAACGCTCCCTTCACGAGTGTGCCGCTTTTCTTAAACATCCGGTTAATTGTGCTACCTTTGGTTGCTCACCTCCACCTCCACCACCACCTCCGCCTCCTCCTCCTCCTCCTCCTCCACCTCCACCTCCACCTCCACCTCCACCACCACCTCCACCTCCACCTCCGCCACCACCACCACCTCCTCCTCCGCCTCCACCTCCGCCACCACCACCACCTCCTCCTCCTCCTCCACCTCCACCTCCTCCACCGCCGCTGCATCCCCCAACGCCATACTACCACTATCCGTGATGGCGGAAATAAGTGTTTAGTACATTCTGCTTTTTTCCGAATTATTTTTTTTGAAAATATGAGTTTCACGTCGGTGAATATAGTTATCACTTATCAGTTAGAGTTGATCATACATGAACAGTTGAAATAAAAGATAAAACCGTAGAAATTATAGATGATTTGTTTTTTTGGTCATCATTGAAGCAAAGTTTTTTAGTTATTTATGGATCAGTATTGGTGTATTATCTTTGTATATATTCTTTTATATTTTAAACCTATTATATTAAAAATAATCAACAAAGATGAAAAATACGAAAAAATTATTATATATCTATTATCATTGTATAAAGGGAATTGGATGGTTTGATGTCCAATATTTTTTGTACTATAAATATCCTCCATTAATTTTTTGTAAAAAAATAAAATGTATGAATAATATGATAATAAAATCCACTAATTAAAAAAATATTTTTATCATTATTCAATAATCATTCTTCATAACCAATATATATATAACCAGATACAGTCAATCAATAGAAAAATGTTACCAAAACTTTCCTTAATGTGTTTAATTAATTTTTTTGATTTTTTTTCTCTTTTACTTTCATAGGCATCCTAATTTCACATGTTTCAAACAATTTTCTTTTTTTTTGTTTAAAAAGAAGTTCAAATCCAAAACCTCTTACAATGAGGAGGGATAATGCCATACAGTCCATTGGCATATTCCAAATAATTTATTATTGATTGCACTAATGCTATGAAACCAAAAATATTATAATCAATAAGCAAATTATATATATAACACTCTCAATCATAATAGAGTGAAACTCACTCTCCAAATTTAATTAGCATAATTAATTTATTTTAATAATTATTTTTTTCATTTAATTACATCAAATATAAATACTAAATTTGAGTCAAATCAAATTCCAAAAAACTTTCCTTTGTTAATACAACTCCAATTATATAATCAGTTATCAGCTATGATGCACGGACACTGACACGATACGACACGCAATACGCCGACACATCAATCTCAATTTTTCCTATGACACGGGAACACAGCATATATATAAAATATAATCTATTTTTAATAAAATTATAATAATATCTTGACATTTTATTTATATTAAAATTTAAATTATTATTTTTAAGTATTTTTAATATCTTTTTAAATTATATAAAATATTTAAGATAATTTTTAGTTTTAAGAAATAGTAATATATACTACTTTTAAACTCATTTTAAGAAAATAAATTAAGAATAAATTTTGACACGCGGACACGTGATGATATTTTGGAGTGTCAAGTGTGTCCGAATAAGTATTTTTTTGTTTTTTTAAAGACATGGATGGGACACAGAAGACATGCGTGTCGGACGAGTTTCAGTGAGTGTCGTGTCCAAAACGTGTCTGACACCTGGACACGCCAATTTAACGAAGTGTCCATGCTTGGTAGGTTATCAATCTTTTAAATGAAAATTTCAAATTTTTATATATAATATATTAACCTTAAGAAATATTCCAAATCACCATAACATTTTTTTTTAAAAAAAAAAGCACTCAAATTTGATTAGAAACATTTAAAATTTTTGTTTTTCGTCTACAAAATAATATAGGAAAAAGTTTGGTAGATATAAGTAGCCATAACTTTTTAATTTTGTATTTTTTTTCATTTATTAATTGTTATTGAATTAAATATATAATAATAAAAGATATAAATATATATTTACGGATGTTATTTACAAGAAATGATAAATGTTAAGTTAAATATGATAACTATGAATTATGGCTATCTATTATTAAAAATCAATTAAATGATTATGAATGTTATATATTTGAAATTACAAGTGTTATATATATGAAATTATATATGTTAAATTAAATAATTTTAACAATTTCTACTCTACAACTTATATTTCTACATATATTTTTTTGGTCACATTATATTTTTAGATATATACTATTATAAAATAAAAAAATGAAAAATAAAATATGAAAGAAAATAAAAAATAATAAGACACATAGTTTGAATTTTGATAATAAAAAAAATTATTGATTATGAATATTATATGCATAACATTATCGATGGTATGAGTATGATATTATAAACATTGTGCTAAAGAAATATTTTAATTTATTCTAAATATAAAAATATTTACAAACTTTAATTAAATTATATAAAACAAAGTTTCCTATAAATAATTATTCACTGCAACACCTAAAATGAAAAATACAAATAATTTAAGAGCACATAATAACATCAATTTGTGTCGATAAAAATAAAGTATACCTCAATAATATTTGTATTAATCTCTATATTTTTAGAAGTATAACAAAAAAGTTGTTCAAAATCCTAGCATATAAATACAACACTTACTTGCAAAGTTCTCAAAAAAAAAAAAAAAAGGAAAGAAAAATAATCAGGTAAGTTTTCTTTCACTAATTAAAAAAAAAGGATAAATTAATAAAAATGAAACGGTTGTAGGTGTATATAATAATAATAATAATAATAATAATAATAATAATAATAATAATAATAATAATAATAATAATAATAATATTATTATGTTGCATTTTCAATTAAATCTATAAATGACACCGTCAATGATATAAAGAATAATGCCAAATACTGTCAATCAATAATAAATAACTTGAAACATATGAGATTAGTGTAAGGTATCAGAAACTAGTGCAAGAGTGAAGAGAAGAGAGTTTAGATTGAGAGAAAAGCAGAGCCAAAACTGAAAACTCTAGCTTGAAGAAGATGCATTATGACTCAAAAGATTATAACAGTATGTGAAGTGCTTTATATACATGCACAACAGAAAGAGAGAGAATGATCTAGAATGATCTAGAAAGCTAAGTGATTTAACTAACTAGTGACAGGTCAGCAAATGCATAACTAATTAACAACCTCTAATGACAGCTCAGCTTAACTAATAACTAACTATAATAGAATATTACACTTCTCCTTCATGACTCCATCTTTTTCTTCTTCTGCTTCAATAGAAAAAGTGCATTCTTCTATATGACTTCATCTTTTTCTTCCACTGCTTTCTCACTCAAGCATGAACTAGAGGCTGCTGCTGCTAAACTTTGCACCATCAACAAGTTTCTCAATTGCAAGAAGGCTGTTGCAGGAAGAGCTTTAGTAAATGTGTCTGCTATATGATCAGTTCCAGTAATGTGTTTGATCTGAACTATTTTGCTAGTGACATAGTCTCTAACAAAATGCAAATCAATTTCAAAGTGCTTGATTTTGAAATGTAAAACTGGATTAGCTGCTAGGAGGACTGCACTTTGATTATCACAGTAAATCATAGGTGCTGGAGCTTCATCAAACCTTAACTCACTCATGAGTCCTTTGATCCAAATCAGTTCAGCCACAAGATCAGCTAAGGCCCTGTACTCAGCCTTAGTACTGGACCTAGCCACAACACTTTGCTTCTTAAAACACCAAGACATAAGATTCTGACCAACAAAAACACAAAACCCTCCAACAGACTTCCTATCATTGGGATCACCTGCCCAATCAGAATCACAGTAGGCTAAAATAATAGAACAATCATCTCTAACAATCTTCAAACCATAATCTGTTGTGCCACTGACATACCTCAGCATCCTCTTGACCAATTTCCAATGACTCTCTAGAGGAGCCTGCATAAATTGAGCTAATTTATGAACACTAAAAGCTAATTCTGGTCTTGTCACAGTCAAATATTGCAAACTGCCAATGACTGATCTATAGAGATGAGGATCTTCAAATTCAACTCCATTTGTTGCCTGCAACTTGACAGTGGATGGCAAAGGTGTACTACAAGCTTTACATCCTACCATACCAGCCTTTTTCAGCAAATCCTGAACATATTTGCTTTGTGTCAGCATAAGACTTCCATCAACTATTTTCGTTACTTGAATTCCAAGAAAATAATGCAATCACCCATATCCTTGAGTGCAAAAACTGAATTCAACTTCTGAATGGTAGCAGCAATCTCTTCATTTGAGTTTCCTGTGATTATAATATCATCCACATAAACCAAGACATAAGTAGCAGCAAACTGACCAAATTTAACAAAACAGACACATCAGATTTTGTGGAAGAGAATCCTAAGCCTCTTAAGGCTGTTGACAGCTTATGATACCAGGCCCTGGGAGCCTGCTTCAAGCCATAAAGGGCCTTTGTTAACTTGCAAACCAAGGAGCTATCGCCAACTACATATCCCTGTGGTTGTTTCATATACACATCCTCACTCAAATCACTATGCAAAAAGGCATTATTCACATCAAGTTGTCTAATTACCCAAGACTTGGACAATGCAAGAGAGAGTATGATTCGTATTGAAGTTGGTTTTACCACTGGGTTATAAGTCTCAGTGAAATTAAAACCTGGACGTTGGGAGAAACCCTGTGCAACTAGCATTGCCTTGTGCTTGTTTAAGCTTCCATCAGCATTATACTTCACCCTGAAGACCCATTTACTTCCAATGGCCTCTCTACCAATTGGAAGAGGTACCAATTGCTAAGTCTTGTTATTTTGCAAGGCTTCAAATTCTGCATCCATGGCTGCTTTCCACTTTGAATCTGAGAGAGCTTGTTTCACTGATCTTGGTTCAACACTAGCCTGAAACATCTTTGGCTTAAAAATTTCTGCTTTGCTTCTAGTGAGCATAGGATGACTATTGACTATCAATTGCTGATTTGCTGCAGTAGGAGGAAGAGAAATTTCAAAATCAGCAATAGGAAAATCAATAGGTATATCAGAAGGAGCAATATGACCTGATGAGGGAGGACTTCTGATGGGTGTTGGTTGAATTTCTGAATCAAGTACTAAATCAACATGTGGTGCCTGAGATGACAAAGAAGTGTTGATAGAAGGTGAATCTGCTGCTGAAGAGGGAGCACCAGCAGGAGCAGGAGCAGCTGGTGCAAGAGGAGCTGGAGTTCTCTGAATGATTGGAATGCACGGCATTTGAGGCACTGAAGACACATCAGAAGTTGACTTGAGGACAACACTGAACTCTGAGTTTGCATCTTTAAAAAGAAAATTTTCCTCATTGAAGACAACATGTCTTGTAATAACAATCTTTCCTGAACTAGTTAAGCACTTGTAGCCTTTATGAGATGTTCCATAACCAAGAAAAACGCATGAAGCTGATCTGAACTCCAACTTGTATTGATTATAAGGTCTCAAGTGAGGAAAACATTGACATCCAAAACTCTTAGATTATCATATGGAGGCTTTTTACCAAATAGTTTTCCTGTTGGAGAAATTCCATCCAAAACAGGTGTAGGCAAGACATTTATCAATTGAGCAGCAGTGGTAAAAGCTTCCCCCCAAAACTTGAGTGGCATTGATGCACCAGCAAGCATAGTTAAACCCATTTCAACTACATGTCTATGTTTCCTTTCTGCTGTGCCATTCTGCTGATGAACATGTGGACAAGCAAATCTGTGAATAATTCCCTACTCATGTAACTGCTTTGACAAACTTATATATTCTGCTGCATTATCACTTTAAAACTTTTTTAGTTTGGCATTCAGTTGCAACTCAGCCATTTGTTTGAAATGAGTAAAAACTGATTTTAATTGAGCTCTACTTTTAATAAGATATAACCAAGTAAACCTTGAAAAAGCATCAACAAAATCCACAAAATAGAAATTTCCATTGCTATCAGCAATTGGAGCAGGGCCCCAAATGTAAGAAAATACAAGCTCAAGAGGTGCATTATATGTGGTTTGAGAATCAGAAAAGGGTAATTGATGAGACTTCCCTATACAACATGACTTACAAACAGACTTATTTGGAAAGTAAAAAATGTTACAATGCTGAAGAACTTTTGTAACTATACTTTGTGAATCATGACCAAGCCTAGCATGCTCAGAAACTAGTGCAAGAGTGAAGAGAAGAGAGTTTAGATTGAGAGAAAAGCAGAGCCAAAATTGAAAACTCTAGCTTGAAGAAGATGCATTATGACTCAAAAGATTATAACAATATGTGAAGTGCTTTATATACATGCACAACAGAAAGAGAGAGAATGATCTAGAATGATCTAGAGTGTGAAGCTAAGTGATCTAACTAACTAGTGACAGGTCAGCAAATACATAACTAATTAACAACCTCTAATGACAGCTCAGCTTAACTAATAACTAACTATAACAGAATATTACACTTCTCTTTCAATTAGGAGGGGCGTATGAAGGTAAAAAAGAGAAAGAATCATAGAATTTAATTAAACACACTAGAAAAAAGTTTTGATTGCTTTTGACTAATTAGTAGTTGGTTGCTAAACATTTTTCTATATAATCGCATTGGCTCGAACTTGGTGTCCAATTTTTAAATTCTATTTTGCTCCTACTAACATTAAAGACAATTATTAGTGCAGTTAGTTACCTTTATGATTTTGAGTATTTTTTTTTATCACAGACGTATTTCATTCCATTAGAATAATAAAATGAATATATAAAAAAATGCAATTATGCTACATGTACACCTCTTTTCTCCAACTAAGTCAAACCAAGTGAATTTTGCCCACTCTCACCCCACGCGCACGAACAGAATATTACTACTAGAACGAACAGAAAATTTAAAAGCAAACAAACATGTTTTAAAACATGTTCATATCAACTATAAAAACATGTTCGTTGTACATATAAATTTCTTTTTGTACAATGTGCGCGTGAACAACTTGGTTGGACTTGGTTAAAAAAATAGGTATATGTCTAGAATTATTGATAAAAATGTGTCCATCTTAGATAATCAAAAGGTAATAAAAAAAGTGGGAACTCAATACAATCAAAATATCACAATATAAATGACTTAAAGAGAGAACATATAAATAAAAAGAAAAGTTAAGAAGGATGATGTTGATAGTATTCTTGGATCAAACTCATAGTCGAATGGAGAACCAGATCTCGAGTACCAGCAATGCCTTCAAAGATTTGAAGATTGGGGTGGTTCCAGAAATTATAGAGAATCGTAGCAATCAGACTAGCTTGTCTTCTGATCTTACAGGCATCCAAAATTACGAAAGTTTTTTCCTCCTCCGCATTAGGATTAGTATTCTTCACCATAATAACTGACAAATCGACTATGATAGTTGAATTGTATTAGAGAATCAATAACTGCACACGAACAAAATAAAAAAATAAAGATTCCTCCTCAAAATCCAAACAGAACATATTAAAATGCAAAAGAACATATTAAAATCTTAACAAGGAATAAAATCCATTAAATTGACTTCGCTGATTGATTTTGAGTCATCGAAGCATTCCATATTGAATAATGCAATTTCTAATACCCTCAATCAAGCCCACTAGAATCAAATTATAACAAACAATATGGACGCTAATAAAATTGATGGATCCTTAAGATTTTGACTGAAAATAAAAAATGTCCCTAAAAAATTTTTGCATTCAATATCGTCCGTAACGTTAAATTTTATTCTAAAATCATTCTTTGGATAAAAATGCCCTTCTTCCTTACCTCCTCACCACCAGCACCCTTCATCTTTTACTTTTGCCTTCACCATCTCACTGCCCCCTTTACACCATTAACACATTCACTATAGCACCCCTCCTTACCCACAATAACAGTAATAATATTTACAATAATTCCAACACAATAACTAATTTTTAAAAATTTAAATAACACCAAACACCACTTTCGATCTTCTTAATGGATTTTAATAGCATAGATCTGTCTCAATACCATTAATGTAGAGCAACCTTTTGATGTAGATGAAAATAATAATAGTAATACCCATTGGCCATTCTTGTTTCAGCACTAATACTTTCATGCTTGATTTTTGAGCGAGGTAAAGCAAAAAAAGATTAGAAGATGTGTTATTTAAATTTTTTGAAAATTAATTAGTGTTGGTATTTTTTCTTTTAATGCTTAAGTAATCATACAAGAACACAAAGCAGGTTCAGTAGTTGTAGTTCAGTATAGAACAGGCTTATACGGTACAGATGTAAATGGTAAAAATATAAATTTTATTAGAAGAATATATGGGTCCACATCTGTATATTACTTTAATTTTTTTTGTGATGTAAGATATAAAATCTATATTATAAGAGAATCTTTTATATCTATGTGAATTTAGATGTGTACCGAATAACAAAATAACTATATAGCAGACTAATAAAGCACAAAAACAACAAAGAAAGGGGCACCAACACACCCTAAAGCACCCATTAAAAAATAGAAGCGCAGCACCCAAGACTTCACTTAACCTTGCCCTTGATATCACACAATCAATCTAACAGGTACAGGTCGATCCCTTCTTTTTTTAGTAGACAGGTTGGTCTCTTCTCAATCCCCCTCCTCCTATTCTCCCATTCAATATACCTGGTCTTAGTCCACGGCAGCTTCAAATTTCAGCTTATCAGCCTCCACAGTACCATTCTTAAATAAGACATTATTTCTAGGAAAATCTTGGTTGTTTGGTAGTGTTATTGTTGTTGTCAATGTTATTGCTATAGTTGTGGGTGAGTGAGGAGTGGTTATGGCGGAGATAGAAGTGAGGGATAAAGGGTGTTGGTGATGAAGAGGTAAGGAAGAAAGGTATTTATGTCCAAAAGAATTATTTTAAAATAAAATTGAAAAATTATCCGGTATATATATAGGGAATACTGGTATTTCAGTATTTTTATCCGGTATTCCTGATATACTGAATAACCTTTCAATAAAATTTAACACTGGCGACATGGACTTTCACTTAAATGGTCAACAAGAGGTCAAGAGCTGAACCCAAAATAGGATATGTTGCTAACTATCCTTTGGAGCTTAGGATGCAGACATTAGAGATGCTTAACCTCACTCCAAAGTCCCTTCATTATTGCCGCTAGTGGTAATTACTAATTAATACTCTTAATATTTTCTTAAAATGTTAATTAATTCATCTTAACCCTGCATGGCCTTACGAATGTTGGCTCGATCAAATTGCTTGATCTTTTTCAGCTGTTTGCCTAAGAATCTATGAAACTTAGGAGCGCATTAGCATTCGTCCGTGTATATTAACACTTCTTAATTAGAATGTAAGATATTTACTATCTTAACTAGTTCCATTACAGGAATTTTAGACTGCGAGCATATTAAATTTCACACAACCAACAACTTCTAACCATAGTATTTATATGCTAGTGACTCATTCTCTCCATTGATTAAAACCCAAAAATTACTTGTTGCTTATAGTTGGCTATATGCTGGCCACCAAAAATATTCTTAATGGTTAGGAAGCATCACTCATTTCATTAATATTTGAAATATTTTATAGATAAAATAATGGACATTTAGACATGTAAATATAGCAGCACTATCGCGCTACAACTTCAGATAGTGTTACTTCATTTAATGAACATTCACTTAAAGAATGTCTTCATTTCTGAACATAAAAAAAATTTCCAGCATTGATGGCCTATCATTTGCATCTTCCTGCACACATAATAGAGCTATCTGCATACACCTAAGTACTTTACATGATGAGCCTGCGTCGTCAAGTAAAGGATCCACAAACTCCATGCATCTTCCTTCTTTCCACATATCATAAGCCTGAAAAAAGAAACCAATTCTTCATCAGCCACTATAGACTTTTTCAATAAAATCTTACAGAACTTTATTTTTAACTCAAGCTATAGGTATTAATTTTACTTACATATTCCATGAGGCTTAAATTTTCATGGTCACCATAAAGTTTTGCTATCCTTTTACCACTTATAATTTGTAGAAGCAGAACTCCAAAACTATACACATCAGATTTTATTGAGTACGAGCCTTTCTTAATGTATTCATTCAGGAGGAACATAACCACTGTATTCCATAGAAAAAAAAAAAGAGGGGGGAGGGGAGGAATGATGTGCATCAATAAGCTAAATAATAAATAAGAAAATCATGTCCTTCACAAAACATTATTTACAATGTTCCAACAAGTTTGTCTGTAATTGCTTCTTGTTCACCTTTTGTAAGTATTCTTATCATACCAGAGTCTGAAATTTTTGGCTTCATTTCGCTATCTAATAAAATGTTGCTCGCTTTTATATCTCTGTGAATTATTGTAAACCTTGAATATTCTTGTAGATAAAGAAGTGCTTGAGTAACCCCTTCGATAATGGCTATACGTTTATTCCAATCTAAAATAGACTTCTTGAAAGAATCTGATTGAAAATCATTCGAAGTAAGCTTTTAGCATCCATATTAACAAAATGAACTTCTATTAACCAGTTTAGTTAAATCCAATCCAATCCTCTCCTCTCAAATCTAATAGTTAATTGTGTTGGATTTGATCAAAACCAGGAGGAAGATCCATATAAACTACCAATTGTTAGACAAACAAATAAATTATTAGACATATATCTTAATCAGAATGCATATCAACGAACAAATTTACTCATGAAACATTTAGAGCAGAGAAAGAATGTGACCAAATAGATAGTAGTCCAAACTTTTATTTGGCATGTACTCGTAGATCAACATATGTTCTTCCTTATCAATGTAGAAACCCAATAAGCTAACAAGATTCACGTGTTGTAGTCTTGCAGTAAGTGTTATCTCATTTTTGAACTCTTCAAAACCTTGTGTAGAAGTTTTTGCTAACATTTTCACTGCTATTTCCTTACCATCTCGTAGAACTCCCTAAAGAAATTATATATACATCTTTGTAGTTTTACTCTCGATATATACCGTAAATTGAAAAACCATAAGACATGTAAAGCTAGTTAGACATACAATTTCTTAAAATAACTCTCTTAAATAATAAAATAAACATATATTCTAAAAGAGAAAGTTTGGGAGCGAACATATTTGAGAGCCAATGCACTTGATGGTAATAATAGATGAGTTACCAATGATAACTCATATATTATATGGGTGATCAATTTATTCTTTTTGAATGATAATATTTTTTAATTTCTGATGATAAATTTTTTAATTTTAAATTATAACTTAGTTATTGCCTTATTGGCTCCCTAAGTGCTCTTAATATTGATTCCGTAACACTCATAATTCTAAAATATTCTAAACAAATATAAAATTTTTAAAAAATATATATTTTATATTGAAAAAAATATTTAATTATACTACTCTATAATTTTAGTTATTATGTTTGATTATTTTGATAACTAATTATTTAGTTAAAAATATATGAATTAATATTTATAAATATATAGAGATATATAATGATTGATGTATGTAATTGTTAATTTTTAAGTATCCATGGAACATTTTTTGTTTCTAACCTATTTAAAAGGCATAGTTGATTTTTTTGGTGCTTACTTGTTCGAGCGACAAAGGAAAAACTCTGTTACAGAGGTGAAGATTGGAGAAAACATCCTCCGAAAAGTTAGAAGTTTTAAGTATCTTGGGTACATTATACAGGATAATGGAGAGATTGATGAGGATGTAAACCAGAGGATACAAGCAGGTTGGTTAAAATGGCGAATTGCGTCTGGTTTTATATGCGACAACAAAGTGCCTTTAAAACTTAAAGGTAAATTTTATCGCACTGCTATAAGACCGATATGCTTTATCGTACAAAGTGTTGGACGGCTAAAGGGGAGCATGAACATAAGTTAAGTGTGGCAGAGATGAAGATGTTGAGATGAATGAGTGGCCACACGAGATTGGATAAAATAAGGAATGAGGATATAAGAGAGAGGGTTGGAGTAGCACCTATTATTGAAAAGGTGGTGGAATCGCGTCTTTGGTGGTTTGGACATGTGGGAAGAAGGCCGACAGATCATCCAGTTAGGAGGGTGGATTTAATGGAAGATGGACAAGGAGTGAGAAGGAGAGGAAGACCTAAGAAGACCATCCATGAGGGGGTCAAACGAGACCTAAGCGTCAACGGTCTATCTATAGACATGATACATGATAGAGCTTAATGGCGTCGTTTAATCCATGTAGCCGATCCCACCTAGTGGGACAAGGCTTTATTGTTGTTGTTGTTACTCTCCTAGTCTCCTTTAAAGAAAAAAAATTGCAGGAATACATATTGATGTGAAAAAAATTATGGTGGTCCCTTTTTATTTTTATTTTTTTCTTTTCTTTTCTTTTTTCTTTGTTTTTGTTATTAATCTGTATACGTATAAATTCAATCTGTACCTGAGTATGTACCATTTTTTAACCTTAAAAACAGGACCATAGCCAACCTGACCAAGCTTATTTTCAATTGAAAATCTCTTAGTGGCCAACTTAATGTCCGAAAGGCTGAAGACTCGGATATTAGGAACACTGCCATGAAAATCCCCTGCATCTATATCTACCTTTTTCAGACCTGTGGAGTGTGGAACAATTAATATCAGTGTGACAAAGTGACTAATTAACAGAAGTTCTCAATAATTCAGCTAAATTGGACCAAGCATATTGATATAAAGTAGTTACCCTTTGATTCAAAGAGCCTCTTGCAGAAGTAGTAAATCATAACTCCCAATAGAAGAGCACATAAGACAGTTGCTATTAAAATGATCACCAATCGCCCACTATACTGCCCACCATCATGGTCACTTAAACCCTGCTGAGCTGAGACAAAATTAACAGTTTCATCTTATATTCTATCTCAGAGAACAGAACTCAAAGAAGCATATAGTGTCAGTTAGTTTTTTACCTACTGCAGTAGAAAGCACCCAATTGTCATCATAGCAGAGTTCCCACACAGCATAACCAAGTAAGTTCTTTTTCTTAGCATAAGACACCTTGTTTTTTACGGCGTCAACATCATCAAAACCTATCCAAGTTGATCCAATAGAGAAGTAGTTTACCACATGTTATATTGATTTTTAACTATTCGGCGACGTAAATGATCGACTATCAAACCATTGTGAGTACCAAGCCAAAGAGTATATCAATAGAAAAATAAAGATAAAAAAATGAAGAAGAAGGGACTGAAATGGAAAGGAAAAAAGTGAGAAAATGTAAACGGCAATAAACTTCGAAAGAAATAAAAGTACACGAAGGAAATGCCATAAGTTAAATGAAACTGGAAAGGAAATTGGTGGAAGGAACACTTGGTTTTCCTCTATGTATCCATGTATCCGTTTCTAGGTAAGGATGGGTAGGATGTGTAGAGTACTGTCAAGGTTCCAACCCTTTATTCTGATTCTAAGGCTTCTATTTATAAGCAATTCTAGAAATTAAAAATTACAATAATATCCTAATAAATAACTAAATATAACCTACGTGAAAAATTACTTCTTCTAACTTCCCATGAGAGTACGTCAGGTAGGTTATAACTTCTGCATACGTCATAACTGCTGAGGCTTTCTAGGTTGGTTTTGAATAATTGCTACATCTGTTTCCCTCTTGTCGAAGAGTGTCTCTTTTTGATTACCAACATTTATCCAACATTTTTCTTCTTCGATAAAATATTCTTCTTTAGCAAACTTATCGAACATATTATTTTCACGACAGTTGGAAAAGTACTTCACGTCTTCGATTATA
>JASCZI010000068.1:6694-16886 GCA_036250425.1 Stylosanthes scabra
AAGAAAAAAATAAAAAGTAATGTTAATTATGATAGTCATAATATAAAATTATATTTAATTTAATTTTTATAATTTTATTTAAATAACATATATAATTATATATTTATAATAATTAATATTATGTATTAAATTTGATAATAATTAATAAAAATAAAAACTAAAATAAAAAATTTATCAATATATATATATGACAAGACAAGAAGCATGGTAAAATAATCCAGCTCCAAGGTGACAAATCGCAAGAACGTTTCCCAGTTGCCGGTTCAGGCTGGTCTAAATATGAAGGACCAAATCAAGATTTATGGTTTTTATATAACCACTCCAGTTCAATTACATTTCATTATTATATATTATCAATCACTATAATTCTAATAAAATATACTTATATATATTTTTTTAAGAAAAAAGTATACATACCACACTTTAATACAAGTAAATAATAGACCCAAAAAAAGAAAAAAATACAAATATTCTAGCACATACACCACATAAGTTACTTTATTGTTACATTTCATTGTTATATATATCATTGTTGCATAATGTTAATTAATGACAAATGAGTCATCATTTTTAGCTCCTTCTCATTTAAGTTTTCCTTCAGAGGAATGGGGTGAACAATTAACGATAATACACGAGTCTTCATGTGAGAATCTTGAATAGTATGTCCATCTCCACCGTTATACATGCACATGGTCATTCTTGCAAGGTTCATAGCCATGTCAATAAATATTTGAGGCAAAGAAGAATTACAAGCTTCCTTATTCAATTTCTTCCATGTTAAGGATAACATGGATTTTATATGTGCTTTGGCATCCTCTTCAGAAGCTCCAGTTTCATTCATGTAGCATTGAATCAACTTCAGAGTATCACCATTCTCATTTTCACGCTAAAAAAATTAAATACAACAGACAAATATTACAAGAAAATATTAATAAATAAGAATGATATAAATATAACACTGCTTCAATTATAATATATATAGAGAGAGATAGAGAGAGGGGTTCAATTAAAATTTGAGTCAATTTATAAAAAAAATTATAAAACAGTTAAACCTATTTACTAAACTTTTTATAATTTAACTTAATTTTGTTAAAAATATTTAGCAAGTTTTTAGTGGAGTCCTAATAATTTATATCCACTGTTACAAAAATTGTCACTATAAATAGAATACTTTCATCTTATCGTTTGAATTTTTTTTTATCATCTTGTAGATAATGAATGAAAATAAAAATTTAATTGAAATATTTTTTTCATTTGTAAGAGTTTTGTTTGAAAATTTTAAGTTATATGAATCTAGCTATTTAAAAATTGAGTAAAAATTATATTATTATGTACTCCCATATATAATAGTTAAGCTTTAGAATAAATAACAAAAATGTTGAGGTTTAATTAAGAAATTACTTGATATGATCCAAGATCATTCGAAAGGCGTGAAATGGTACATGCAAGTCGAATGATGTCACAATATTCTTGAATGCAAGGTAGTTCCTCTCTTTTGAAAGAGTGTGGAATCGAAAAGTAAGTATGAACAAGTATAACTGTCATGCCTATGGTCCTCCATGCATTCTCCAAGTACATCTCAAACCTTGGCTTATATCCATCATGTACCCACTTTGCTTCTATAAGATAGTGTTTACATAAATCTACCCACTGAAAATTTGAATCATCACTTCAATAAGGAAAAATAATTCTATGAAAAGGAAAATATAAGCAATAATAAAACAAATACGTTCTTACCACTTTCTTTAGGTATGGTCCAATATAGAAGCCGTACATTTTTTGGAAATCAAAAGCCAAATCATTGATTAAGTTATAGAGGGAAAGGAAGCATAATTGCATGTACTCTGGTAGAGTGTCATTGGTATTCGGATCCCATCTACAATCACATAAGTAGTATTGTTAATTAACTAAGCAAAGTGTTTGATGATTTTTTTTATATAGAACTTGTCTTTAATAATATTTATGAAGAATTTTCCCATATTATCAAAATAATGTCTGAGAGTGAACTTCTTTTAGTTAGCATATGTCAATTCTTTTAAATTGTTTTATTTATTTTAAATTTTAAATTATAAATTCAAAATTCTCCATAAAATAAGAATTTTGAGAATTAAAAAAAATTCTACGAATAACACTATCTGCTTTATGTCTACACTATTAAATTTTTCTAATATGCATGTTTTTATTGTTAATCAAACAGTTTTATGTTCTTATCTAACATTCCTCTTTATTATAATATTAATGTATACAGAAATATTATATGTACATACATATTCATGCATTTATCTCAATAAAATAATTTTTATTTTTTTTTATGATTTAAAATTTTTGTGATAAACTCCGTCCATTATTTCTATGCTTAAAATTTATATGCTAAGTTTTATTATTTTTATATTTGACACGTAAATTTATTAAGTGAAAAAAACTAGTAAATAGATACATAAATAAGATATGTATAAGTAGAATTATTATAATGTAAAGGAAAGTTATCCCTATACTAAACAGAGTAATTACTTATTATTACTTACCTCACAAGTGCTTCTGCAAAAAGTTCTAATTCTTCTAAAGTTCCATACACGTCATAGACGTCATCAAGTGTGGTTATCCAGCAATTGACTTTTGTTAAAGTTCTTCGGAAGTATCCAATATCTTCCTGTGAATTCATTTCCAAAGTCCATAAGAAGTTTTCTACCACCCTATCCCTGGCAAAGTTCAACTTTACTCCAAGATCCTGTTCCTTCCACCACCTTATTAAAAAAAAAAAAAAAAGGAATAACGTTATTTAATTAGCATCTTGAGACGCAGGGAAAGACATGTATGCTTTTGGTTGCACTAATTATTATGTAGTTTATTAATTTTATGTCCTTTTTGACCTTAAGAACAAATGTTAAAATTATAACTTGAAATTTTTTTAATTAAGAATATAAAAATATTTAAAACTTTTTACTAAATTTAGAAAAAAAAAACATGATTTTTTACCTTAAGAACAAACATTTTTTTCTTGAGAACAAACATGGCTTGTTTTTGCGGATATTTTTGTATAAGCTTTTTTTTTTTTTTTATTTTGCTTTTCAGCAGTAGAATAATTCTAATACCATGTTATATATAAAATTATTTTTTTCAAAAGTTTAAAATAATAGGAGGGAATATACATGAGACTGATTATATCTATAATAATTTTTACTGGTACAACCTCCTTCATCTTAATTAGCATTCTTAGGTATATAATATAATTAATCAAATCAAATAATCTTTATTTCAAGAAAAATCATGCATGCAATTAATATAGGGGCTTTAATTAATTAAAGATTAAACATATGATAAGAATGGCTGGCACATCATCACCTTGATCCATGCTTGAGGTCTTCTTGATGGATGCTTTGAAGAATGTTGAAATCCAATATAGCAAAATCAAGTAAAGAAGGATTCATTGTTTTTCTTGTTTGATAAGCATGAATGAACCATTGTGCCTCCCATCTTGGAGCCCTCCAATGCAATGGAATCTCCAAAGAATGATTAACTAGGAGTGATAAGTAGTTTCCTTCATCACTCTTATTCTTAAATGAATATTTCTCAAGAATTTTTTAAGTGAAATCTCTTGCTTCATCCAAAATAGTTTCACCCTCCCATGAATAAAATGATGCTTCATATAGTGATAATACTCCTTCAATATCAACTGATGAAGATATCTTGAAATTTTTCATTTCATCTAGAAAGTCAATGAAAACATCTACACCAACAATTCGCAGCATATTAATTCTTTGATGAGAATAACGTTTATACACAGATAATAACATAATTAATAGAGATCATCAGATAAATAATATTATGGTGGGTTAGTTATCATCTAATCTCGTTATTTAGTATAATTAATTGTTGACATATTTTTGGATTTCTATTGGTTAACCAAATGAAATAATAGAAACTAAATACTAATAAGTAGTATCAAGCATCATGTCATAAGATGAAGAAAAACCTGTCGATATATGATAACCGTTATGCCTTAAAATCCTGAATTCAAGTGCTGTGGCATGCAAAGTTTTCTTCTTTTTGGAGTAATCAATGTTATGGATAGTGTCCAATATGTTCCTTATTTCACTCTTGAAATGGTAAGCAACCCCAAGCCTTTGCAACACATCAATTAGATCAAGCTTATCAACATCATCATTTTCAACTTTTGAAAGAATCTTTCTTACTTCTTCCTTCAAAACTTGGTGTTGCTTCTGGTATATCTCCTCCTGCACATTTGGTATTTAACAGTTTTGATATTTATTTTATAGCTAAAAGTAATTCATCATTATTAGGTTTTGTAATTCTACCTTTGTTTTGATAACATTGCAAAAAAGAATACGTGGGATAAAAACATGGCGTGGTGTTAATTGTTATATTTATTGACTTAGTATTTTATTTGATTTGAATTTTGAACACATTATAATTATCAGGATAAATTACAGCGGAAGTTAATAATAAATTTTATTTATTCTATTTTTATATTTTTCATCAAATTTTGTGACCGATTATCCAACATATTTTTTTAATATTTTTTTTTAAATATATGACTATTTTTATCGAACTTTTTGACGGGTCTTTTGAACAAATTAAAATTTCATGGAAATTTTATTTTTACTCGATCACCCTAAAATTCTTTCCGTCGGAATAATTCAACGTGAATTACTGTCAGAATTTCTAAATCTGACAGAAACACATTTCTATATCGACATCCGACGAAAATTTGATCATTTTTTTTTTGTAGTGAGTACACTAAGTTTTTCTTTCCATTATTCAGAGTTCATATTTGTTAAATCTCAAAAAAAATGTCACATGCATACAAAAAAGAAATTTTCCATCATATGTTTGTGTATAAAATAATGCATTATTTAATTTATTTTTAATGTAAATTCTATATTCTCTATGTAGTTTATGTAAATTACTAATTCAGTAAACATGGTTGATTTCATAAATATTCTTATTATAACAAGCCTTGACATTATTTTTATTTATATTAGTGTATTAATAGATCACATTTTTATAAATTAAATACAGGTAATAATAATATATTTGAGTTTAGCTATAACAATAAATATGTTACACTTAAATTAAAAGGTCACAAATTGATTTTTTCAAAATAAACTTTTATAAATTAGATGGCAAAGGATATTTTGAAAAGAAAAGTGAACACTCTCTCATTCTCCCATATTCCCATTATATATAATATAAATACATATTATATATATAATACAGACATAGATATATACTTTTTTCGATGATATATATAAACTAGTTGCAATAAGAAGGGTGCCAGAGAAATTTAGCAAGAATATATGTATATATAGACATACCTTGTATTCACTATTGAGTGACTGGAGATAATTATCGGGCCAAATAGAAGGTTCGTATTTAGCAACAATTTGACGATCTGTTTTTTGAGTTTGACTATTATTATCCTCAGAAACTAAGGTTAATGCATTACATTGAATTGAAGAACGACGAGGGGCACTTAAGGTCCTAATTGTTGATGGAGATGATGAATTTCTCCTCAAAGGAAGAAGCACTTTGGGGAATTGGATTGTTGAAGCAACTCTTGGCAGATCCATTTAGACTATTATGACAAATATAGGGGGAAGTTTCATTTCTTGGTACTCCAAATATTATGTTTTGCTTGTGTTGGCAACATAATGAACCCTGTTCTTTATATAGGTGACGAATACAAAGGCAATAGTTTTTTTTTTTCGTTTGCAATATTTATTGTTTCTTTTTTTAAAAAAAAATAGAAATACTGTGTGATATTTAAGTTAATTTGTTATAATTAAGTCAAACAAACATCATAATTTTCTAGTTTTCTTACCCACACTCTCAAATTCAAGTATTTTTGTCTTCTGCTTTTTTTTTTCTTGTACGTCTTTTGAAAAAGTCGCGTCTCCATCCACAACGGCCATGAGCGTCCTCCTGTTCCCCTCTGCGACAAAGTCGTCGGCGGCGCCACTGTGACCACAGGGCACTGCGTTTGTCATCCCTTCTTCCCTGCGTGACTTTGCCTCTGCTCTGACCACCGCGACAGAGTTTGGAGCTGGCGGTTCTGGGGGTGGTTGAGTCGCTCCCTCTACCTCTGTTGGAGCAATACAGATGGCTTCCACTCTCCTCTCGACAGAGACGACGACCTCATCATTCTTATGGACCCAACCGTTTCTGCTGTCCTTGTTGTGGCTCTGAACCCAGCTAAGATCGTCGTCGTTAGCAGTGTCTTCTCCTTCCTCCTTTGGAATGGTGTTGACCTCGACGTCGTTAATTGCATTTTCTGTTGCCATCAATTTTGCTTCCAGATCTGAATGATCCAATTGTAAATCCAGATTTTCTTCTAATTTTTTTATCTTCCATGTCAATTTCATTATTTGCTCTTGTTGATTTGTGAAATGATCTCGTGAAATTGAATGGCTGAGTTGTTGTTGAATTCATTGCTAAATTACTGGTTGAATCTGAATCTGTAGTTGGTATAAATTTATGTTTGTTGCATTTTAATTCATCTTTTGGATTAATTTGTGGTTGTAATTGAGATTTGAAATCTGCTTTTGCTTCTTCTCTATGTTCATCCTTGATCAAATTGGGATATGGATCTAAATGATAAAATTCTGCGTGATCTGAAACTTTTGTTGATCCTTGCTGCTGTAATGGTTGTGATTGAGATCTGGAATTTGATCCTTCTTGAATTTTTGCAGTTGTAATTTCTTGATCTTCCTCAATTTTTGCTTGAATTTCTGCTGATACTGCTATGGTTTCTTGTTCCATCTCAAATTTGGTTGTTTCTGAATCAATTTGTGATTGTTGCAGTAGCTTAGCCCTCATCTCTACCCACTCAATTTCCCAGTCTTCCACTTCTTTCCAGCATATCTCTAGCAAAATTGGTCGCATATCTGGTTGGAATTCATGGAGGAAAGCTAGATCAAAGGTGTCCCAATCTGCATTTAGATTCCGAAGACTCCATAGATTAAACCATATCGAAGAACGACCAGAAGAAGCACTAGAAATCCCGCCAATCTCTGCGCTTCCGTTGTGCCTCTCTTGTTCCAAAACTGCCATGCTGAAATGGACCATCCATAGCCGCTGCCGTCTCCATCGAATACAGGGAGTTCATCTTCCGCCATGGAAGACTCTCAATGAAAGCACCAATTGTTAGAACTAGGATTAAGCAACAAGAAAATTAAAGAAGAAGATTTGTATTGTTGATGTTTGTATGAATTATAGTAGAAGAACGATTTGATAATTGACTAAGATTGAAGATGATGAACAAGAAAGTAACAATTCTCTTTACTTCAAGTGAAAGAGATAAAACTCCTATGAATCAAGGTTCAACAATTTAACTATTTCATACCTCATACAATGTAATTAATCCCTTATTTATTCTACTATAATCCTCATGGGCTAGGCCCATCGTATCATCTTCTTCTCTTCTAAATAATTCCACTACAAGAGCACAAAACTTTTATGTCAATTTTTTTGTATTTAATTTTAAAATGATTACCAATCATTTTTTAACAATTTTTTCTTTTGCAAAATAATAACTTTGTGTAATAACAAGACAATTTGTTGCAAAAATTTTTAATTTTTTGTAACAAAAGTTCTTGTGTTGAAAATGTTTTGTAATAAAAAAATGTTTCAAAAGTCCAAAATACTTTGTAAGAAATATTTTTTTGTCACAAAATTCCTTTTTTTTGTAACTAAAAAATATGATGTTAGTTTCAAAAGTTGATGATGAAAACTATTTGTACTAAAATTGTTTTGTTTCAAAATTTTAGAAAATATAAAGATTAGATAGATTATCAATTTTTTTAAAACAATTATTGTTGACGTACATATGATTTTAATAAACATATGATTTTAATACGCGCCTCCAAAATCCTTAGCTCCAAATGACTAAAGGATTCAACTAACATTTAAATTTATCGTCGTCTTTTTTGTCCACGTCTACTTCTTTAGTTTCAGAAGGAGCCATTGTGTCTCCTCCTCCTCCCTCCTCCTCCTCCTCCTCCTCGCGATCTGAATTCGAATTGTCAAATACAGCAATTAGACGAGCAATTTGAGGTTCGTGATTTTTGAATTTGGACAAGTTATCCTTGAAATCCTTGTTGTTTGATTGTTTTTTTGAGGTTTATTTCATTTTGTAAATTATTCATTTATGCTGTTTGATTGTAAATTCTGAATTGGTTTTGACTTGGACGAACAATTCTTTATTTCATTTTCTCTTCGTTTGTTCCAAAAATTATGTTCAATATGTCATTATTATCTGTTCAATTATGGCTCTGTTTTTGTAGTTATTGTTGTTGTTGTTGGATTGTTTATTATGAGGTTCAATTCAATCTGTAAAATCTTCATTCATTTTAAAAAATTGATTTCAATTGTTTTTAAAACTGAATATGTCAAATAAGGTTGTGGTTGAATTTGAATTTGTGAAATGTATTGGATTGTTCATATTATTAAGTGTTACATTTTGCTGTTCGTTTTGCTCATAAATTCTGTTTGTTTTGGTTACATATTCTGTTCAACGAAGCATTTATTTTTTTCCGGCTTTGTTCATGCAATTTTTGTATAATATTAATGAAGAGTACGTCCTCAAGGTTAGGATGACATTTGTATCATGTGCAGAAGCTAATGATTTCTACAAGTAGCATGCTAAACGAGCTGGATTTGCTTCTAAAATGAACAAAACCATAAACCATTTTGAACAGAATTTCAAAAAATGAAGTGAACAAAATCATGAACCATTTTGAAAAGAATTTAAAAATGAAGTGAACAGAACCCTAAACCCTAGATATTCAAAATATTTAGTCTATTACTTTTTTGATGTTCGATTGAGGGTTCTTTTTCGTTTATGAAGTTGGTTTTAGTGAGATGCTGCTGGATTTTGTAACTGTTCTGTTTTTTGCAATTTTTGTGCGATGTGGATGAAGAGTACATCCCCAGAGTTTGGAATACTTTTGAATATTGTTAATGGCGACGACATCATAACAATAAAGTAAAGCAGTGCAGCAAAACAAGAAGAAAGAAGAAAAAGAAGAAGAAGAACAACAACAACCACGTAATAGAGGAGAAGGAAGAAGAAGAACAACAATTACCACAACGTAACAGAGAAGGAGAAAGAGGAGGAAGAAGAAAAAGAAGAAGAGGCGGAGGCGAATATGGGGGTGGAGATGGAGGTGGAGGCGGAGGCGGAGGCGGAAGCGGTGATGGAGAAGAAGAAGAAGAAGAAGAAGAAGAAATAGCAGCATCAGTTGCATTGTGAGTGCGTGCGTGATTGGAGGTGAGGGTTTTTGTGCGTGAAAACACGCGTCTGCAAGGAAAGTGGATAAGGTTTGCATGTTTCTGTATACACCTACCAAAACCATTTTTAAAATATTAGGAATTCATTTATTTTTTATTTTTAAAAGAATTAATATAATGACCGTTTGAATTTATATTAGAAATTATATATTTTCGATCTCAAATGCAAACATATATTTATATGATAGAACCCAATTTGAAAATCCACACTTCTGTGCTTCTACCAAAATCTCTTGTTTCAAACTTTCAACTTCTGGTACACATGTTCTATTCTTATACCTCAATATTCCTTTCATTGTCTTGTCTTATATCTTCTTGTTTCCCTTCGCTTATGGATGCTTATAACTTGGAAAATTGGGATCTTCAACATTTTATTTATTTGTTTTTTTTTTAAATTACACAATTAAAGGTAACAAATATAAGGAAAATTTTTCAAAAATTTGGAAAGGATAATTTTGAACCTAAAATTAACTTTAAGGATAATTTTGATAGGAAAAAGTTAAGACAGATTTTAATTTTTTAACTCAAAAAAAAAAAAAAAAAATAATAATAATAATAATAATAATAATAATAATAATAATAATCGTGAGAAAGCTCGCTAACGTTTTAATGTCTAATTTATACTGTATAAATGCATCATTTATACATATACCTAATGAGTTTTACACGCGTATATTGATATGTATGTACATAAACTACAAACCTGTTTCCTCTAACCTAGGTCATCAGATATGAATTATTATAATAACTAGCCTTAACTGGCACCATAACTTTTTATACACGTGATGAGAGAAAATTTTTTATAACGTGGTTAAGCAAAATATATATATATATATATATATATATATATATATATATATATATATATATATATATATATATT
>JASCZI010000068.1:16980-36354 GCA_036250425.1 Stylosanthes scabra
TGAGCCTCCTCATCTTAATTTAATAATAATTAAAGTATGATTTTATTATTTTAAATATTTTCTTATTTTAGCGTAGCTAATTGTACAAGTTGTTTTCTCATCATCTTAATTTAATAATAATTGCTCAAAGTGTTGTATTTGTAATTGTAATGTCATGTTAATTTAATGAGTAAGTCTTGCTATTTTTGGCTTTAAATGATTTTTTAAAAAATATATTATTTATACACCAAAATTTAACCATCAAATTAATAATTAATATATAAATATATGTTGAAATAAAAAATACATATTAAAAATAATCTAAACAATACATATATAAATACTTGGTGGCTGAATTAATTGTTAAATTTTAGTAATAACATTTTTGTTTTTTAATAAGGGTCAAATAACCACGGAAATCCGAGATTATGAATTTGGTTGAACGAGCATTGCCATGCTAAATTCAGTATCAAACAAAGAGTTGTGAAAGTGTATGAAAACTAAGTTGTTGATTATGAGATTTGTGGAAATTTAAGAGTACATGCACGGGTGATGCGTTTTCATGGTTTAGCGTTAGAAAAAAATAGAAACCATATAATGGTTAACAAAAAAATTGGTTTAGTTTAACAAAATAGTTTCAAATGATAAAATCAGTTATAAATTCGGTTAACCACTTTTTATAATTTGTTTATAATTTATTAATCATTTCAAAAAAAACCAATTTTTGTATAATTTGGATAAGTTTTTAAAAATAGTTAACTAGTTAAAATAATTTTTCTGAACATCTCTAAGTATAGATTAGATAGCGGGTACCTGATTAATTTTTTTTGTTATGAGTTTTAGTATTTTAAAATTTAAATAGATTATTTAATTAATAATTAGATCAAGTATGTACTGTAATATATGATTATAATATCTGTTTATAATGAGTTTAATTTTTTTTTATGTAATATTCAAAGTTGTCGTTGTGTATTATGTAATTAAAGCATGTAATATTTATAATTATATATTTATAATATTTAAAATTATTCATTTATTTTTATAATAATTAATAAATATCAAATTTTTATTAGACTAATTTTTATTCTCTGATCATTTTTCTAATAAATAGATATTAAAAGTTATACATATGTCACATTTTTATATGTATGTGTAGACAATTCATGCACAGGGAGATGAGTTAATAATGCCTTTCACCGCCCTTTCGGAAATGTGACTTATTAGAGTGGTCCAGAAATGAATTTTGACCTAACAAAATGAAATCTTAATTTAGACAGAAAATTTGAAGTAAGTTATATTAAACAGATGTTTCTATATACAGAGACGGCTGTGCTATATAATGCACCAAACTTTATTAATTGAACATACATAAGTTTAAGGTTCGGTATCTCTACACTTTTAATTTTTATTTTATCGTAATTTCTCTTTTTATATATTGAACATACAAGCTTAGTAACAGAAAAATTAATTATTAAGAACCAACAAATATATAAGAATGAGATATTTATATAAATTTGCAGTTGCAACCGATTACAGTTATAATTGCAATTATGCTATCATAGCAATACAATTGTATAAAATTACAAAAAATATATATTATGATTGAGATTAGGTAGACCTAATTCAAGAGCGGATAAAGGGGGCCAAGCATAGGTCTTAGTTCCCAAGATTTGATAAAAAAAAATTTTATAGTAAGTGTGTGTTCATATTGTCCCAATATATATATATAATTTTATTGTATTTGAGAAATAAGTATATATTATAACTAAATTATTAAACATATTTAATTTCTAGGTATAGAATATATAAATTGTAAAGAAAATAGAGAATCTGAGGCTGTAACTTTGTATTGTAAAACTTGTGAATTGTTAGAATAATTTTTCTTAACTAATTCTATTACATTACTAGCCTTTTTATTGAGTAAGGCTTTTATATAGATGAACACACCCAATAGAGAATTGGGCCTTGAGGCCTTTAAGCCCAAGAGAGCAAATAGGGTTTCGGTCAAGCAATAGAGCAATGTGCTTATTTGCAAGACACAAACACAAAGAAACCTAGTAAAGGCGGCTGTTATTAACACCCCCCAGGCCACAAGGTTTAGGGGGTCTTCAATGATGAAGAAGAAGACACAGCTGAAGCTTGTCGCGGTTCATGGTGAGGGTTGGCCACGGCATCGGCTATGAGAACGAGTCCACAAAGGTCAGGGCGGTCTCGACGAAGAAGAAGAAAACCTAAGCTTGTCTCGGTGCTTGACGAAGGCTGGAGTCGGAAGTGACTTCGTAAAGGTGTCGGCCACCTGCTCCAAGGTAAGTATGTGTGTTACCCGAATCTAACCCTTTGACACTTTTTCTCGTACATAGTATATATCTAACTCAAAATGTTGGTTCTATTGTGTAGAACAGGGTTATATGCAAGGTGGACGGCAGACAAGTTGTCACAGTAGACGGTCGGCGGTACTATGCACGGCTGACGGAGCTCGGAAAGGAGATTCTGGATCCATTGCACCTCAGTGAAAACAGCGGCGAGAGCTCTGTACTCAGCCTCTGTGGAATTGCGGCTGACGGTCGCTTGTTTTGAAGACTTCCAGGAGACTAAGTTCGAGCCGAAGAACACACAATATCCAGTGATAGACTTCCGGTCATCGAGGTCGCTGGCCCAATCGGAATCTGCAAAAACGGTAAGTCGTAAGTCTCTGTTTTTATAAAAATTTAATGTGTCTGTGACTGAGCCGGCTAGATATCGTAGGACTCGTTTAACAGAATGCCAATGTTCAATGGCAGGATTTGCCATGAACTGGCTTAGCCTGTTAACGGAGTAGGTGATATCTGGCCTTGTGATGGTTGCATACTGTAACCCCCCAAGAATGGAACAATACAAAGTTGGGTTCTCAAAGGGGGTGTCAGTGTTTGCAACCAAACGAGCAAAGCTTAGCATTGGTGTTGAAACTGGTTTACTGTCCTGCATTCCTGCTTTAAGCAATAGAGAATGAATATATTTGTTTTGATTTAAAGAGATATGGTTTGGTGAGTGATGAATGGCTTCAATGCCTAAGAAAAAATTTAATTCACCCAGGTCTTTAAGCAAAAAAGTAGAATGTAACTTATTTAAAATCTGAACAATCTCTTCTTCATTATTGCATGTAACAAGCATGTCATCAACATAGATTAAAATATAAATAACTGAAGTTGTAGTGAACCTAGTATATAGAGAGGTATCTGTTTTAGTAACATGAAAACCAGGGATTGTAAAGTCCCTGTAATGGTTAGGTACCAGGCTCTCAGAGCCTGTTTTAAGCCATAAATAGCTTTATTTAGCTTGCAAACAAGATTGGGATTATGATGTGTAAATCCCTGTGGTTGTGTCATGTAAACGGTTTCATATAAATTGCCATTGAGAAAAACATTATGAAAGTCATATTGCTTTATCTTCCAGCCCTTAGAGAGCTATAGTAAGTATAAGGCGGATTGTCACAAGTTTAATAACAGGGGAATAAACTGATCAAAGTCTACCCCAGCAGTTTGTAAAAAACCCCTAGCAACTAGGCGAGCCTTGTGTCTTATAATGTCCCCCTTAGCATTCTTTTTCAGTCTAAAAATTCATTTACAGCTCACTATTTTTTCATTAGGTGGGGGATCTACAAGTGTCCAAGTTTTGTGGTACAAGAGTGCCTTGTGTTCAGTCAACATGGCCTCCTTCCACTTTGGGGATTGGAGGGTTGTTTTAACAGCTTTAGGGATATCTAAAGAACTCATAGTAGGGTTAGAACCACTTACCTGAAAGGCTGTTGGGGTTGACATTGCCTTTTCGGATCTAGTTTGCATTTGATGAGTGTTGCCAAGGTTAGTGGTAGATGATGTAGGTGGTTGAGACAGAGGTAGTGTAATCTCAATACCTGAAATAGGAATAGGACATGGGAAGGAGATGGTTATGTATGCTGGACAACAACATCATTGGTAGTTTGTATATGGGGATCAGGGTTAGGTTGTATATTTTGAGTAGTAGTGTTAGGAATAATAGGATTAATTGTAGTTGGTGGCATAGTTGAAACATGTGGTAAAAATTCAATAACTTGATCAGTGTGTATGTTAGAAGATAATGTGTCAGCTGTAAAGAAAGAGGCGGAGGGAAAAATAGTCTCATAAAAAATAACATCACGAGATATAATCACTTTACCATTTTTTGTAAGACACTTGTATCCTTTTTGTAGAGGAGAGTACCCAATAAAAATACATTGTTGTGACCGATATTCCAATTTATGAGTATTGTAAGGTCTAGTGTGAGGGTAGCATAACAACCAAAAACTTTCATAGTAGGATAATTTGGAATACATTTATAAAGGACTTCAAAAAGAGATATAGAGTTAGTATTCTGCAAAGGCATTCTATTTATGAGATGAACAGCTGTAGTGACAGCTTCATCCCATAAATATAATGGCAAGGAAACAGTAGCTAAGAGAGACAAAGCAGTTTCAATGATGTGTCTATTTTTTCGCTCTGCAATACCGTTTTGCTGAGGAGTATAAGGGCATGTTAACCTATGTTGTATTCCTTCTTGATTTAAAAAATCAATGAAGGGTTTTGAAAGATACTCCTTATCATTGTCGGTTTGTAGAGCTTTAATGAAACAGCCAAGTTGTCTTTCAATGTAGTTTTTATATTGCCTAAAAATCTTAAAAACTTCAGATTTATGAGTTAGTAAATATAGAGTAGTATGCCTAGAGTAAACGTCGATGAAAGACACATAATACTTCACACCAGATTTACAATCAACAGGGATTGGTCCCCATACATTAGAGACAATTAATTGTAAAGCAGTTTCAGATAAAGAATAGGGTAAACGATGTGATTTAGCTAAATAACAAGAAGTACACATAGTAGTATGAGACAAAGATTTTGCATTTATTGGTAAAGAACATCTAGTTACAATATCTTGTACAATTTTGGCATTTGGATGCCCAAAACGTTTGTGATATAGATCAATAGTCAAACAAACAGCACTTAGTATAGTTGGTTTAGTAGGTAAAGACATAGGCTTGGGTAATTCAATTCTTTCAAATTTGTACATTCCCTTAAATGTAGTTCCTTTGAGAAGAACCTGATGTGTATCCTGAGATTTAACCAAGCAATAGTTAAGCCAAAAATAGAAATATACATTATTATCTTTGGCAAATCTATAAACACTTATTAGATTATGTGCAATTGAAGGAACATGCAGTAAATCATAAAGGAAATATCTATTAGCAGTAGGAACATGTTGTATAAATGAATTTCCAATATGATTAATTTTGATACCTGTACTATTACCGATATAGACTTGCTCTTGTCCCTAATAAGCTGTTGAATTCTGCAGATTAGAGATATCTGGGTACAATGGTGGGAAGCACCAGAATCAGCATACCAGGAAGAGTCCGAGAGGGTAGATGGGTTAGCAATCATGGCCTTTGGGTTGTGAAAACCAGGAGGTGGTGGCAAAGCTGCCTACAGCTTAGTTTGTTGTGCATTTTGTACATTATGTTGAGCTTGTTGATCATATATGAAGTACCAATATGTTGCTATGTGGCCTAATTTGCCACAGATTTGGTATTGGGGGCGATTATTATTGCTCCAATTGTTGTTTCTGCCCCCTCTGCCTTTGTTGTTTCGGCCTCCTCGAAAAGAATTTCCTTTGCCAGAGTTGTTGTTGTAGCTGTTGAAATTTGATTGTGGTAGTTCTGAGGTAGAATCTTTTTGTGATGCAGGGACAGCTTGGGTTACATTGACCTGAACCATGCTTGGATCAGGCTTCTTGAGACGTTCTATGAGCTCTTCTTCAGCCATTAAAAGAGCTTCAAGATCAGGGATGGAGAGAGGTGGTTCTCTTGTGTTGACAGCGGTAATAAAAGGATGATAATCATCATTCAAGCCATCAAGAATGATGTTGGTGTATTCAGTGTCAGAAATAGGAGCTCCAACAGTAGCCAAAGCATCACCAATTTTCTTAATTTGAAGAAGGTATTCAGCACTTGAACTTACTTTTTTTATGGTTTTTAATTGAAGTTGCAATTTTCTGATCTTGGATCTTGTTTGTGATGCAAAGAAGGTGTGTACCTTGCTCCAAGACTCATGAGCAAAGGCACATCCAAGAATGAGGTTGGTGTATTCAGTGTCAGAAATAGGAGCTCCAACAGTAGCCAAAGCATCACCAATTTTCTTAATTTGAAGAAGGTATTCAGCACTTGAACTTACTTTTTTGATGGGTTTTAATTGAAGTTGCAATTTTCTGATCTTGGATCTTGTTTGTGATGCAAAGAAGGTGTGTACCTTGCTCCAAGACTCATGAGCAAAGGCACAACCAAGAATCCTATGCTTAAAAGAGCTATCCATGGAAGCAAACAGCCATGAATTCACATTATAATCATCTGTCCTCCAATCTTGGTAAGTATTTGATTCAGTACCTTTATGTTGATCTTCAGGGGTTGAAAATTGTGGTGGAACCTTTTCTTTGTCCAAATGATTTTGCAATTTTTGGCCACTTAGGGTTTCAGTAACTTGATATCTCCATGTGAGAAAATTATCACTTGTAAGCTTGTCTGAAATTGGAATTGAGAGTGGTTTCTGATACTGGTTGTTCTGATTTGCAGAGGCAGCAGCAGCGTGTTCTGGATCATTGATAATTTCTGCCATTGTTCTTTCTTCACCGCTCTACTGATACCATGTAAAGAAAAGAGAGAATTTGAGACTGTAACTTTGTATTGTAAAACTTGTGAATTGTTAGAATGATTTTTCTTAACTAATTATGTTACATTATTAGCCTTTTATATTGAGTAAGGCTTTTACATAAATGAACACACCCAATAGAGAATTGGGCCTTGAGGCCTTTAAGCCCAAGAGAGCAAATAGGGTTTCGGTCAAGCAATAGAGAAATGTGCTCATTTGCAAGACACAAACACAAAGAAACCTAGAAGAGGCGGTTGTTCCTAACATAAATAAATATTAATCAAATTATTATCTATCTTTAATAATTAAATGATAATTAACAATATTCAAAATAAATTCTTTTTGGCAAAATTTATAAATCCTCGAAATACTTTAAGAAGATTTGATATAGGTTTTATTATCAATCAATTCAATAATATATAATTATTATAGGCATATTTTTATAATGCATTTTAGATTATACAGCTTATCAGTAGACCTTGTTTACACTAAAAATTATCATTTTAAACAAACAAAATTATAAAAATATATGCTTATTAAGTATATGATAATGCATGGTTTTTTATTTTTGTCATATATAAATTGTAATATTTATCTTTTTATATATTGAAAGTTTAATGAATGATGCACACTTTTTTGTATATAAGTTATGATTTATTTTTAGAAAAATACTAATTATTAATGAGCCGAACTCAATTTTTGTGAACCGAGTGTAAACTTAGTCTGGACGACCAAACTCCACTCACTCCTAACTCTATTTTCGGCCCTCACATAGTTAGTTTTCTACATCCGCTCATGGTCTAACTTAATCTAAAAACTTAGCTCATAAAATGAAAGATAATTCACACTTATAAACTTTCAGAAACTGATATCATTTCTAGATGTGCAACTCGTAATAACGTGTAGTCGTGATAATGGATGCAAAGCAGCCCAAAAAAATATTATTTCGATATTGGGCTAAGCCCATTCCCCTACCTAAACCCAACTTCCCCACCCACCCTTACCGACCACGGTTCCCACCCTACCCAAATATATTTATTTATTATTTCTAAATATATTTTTATTTAAAACTTTTTTTTTCATTATTTAAGACTTAAAAGTCCCATTGCCTCCAAGTATCTCATAGTATATTCTTTCGGAAGATTATTCGGTATGAAAGTGTACTTACACAGTATACGGTATGACTTTGACACTGACCATCCAGATTTACTATAAATAATTCAAAGGGTGAAGATTAACAGTACGGGCACTATAGAGGAAAAACATCAATAGTCCATAACAAGGTCAAGCATCTGGTGGAATCCTTGGCGTGATTGATGTGTGCAATGATCTTCTGTTTGTCCCAGCACAACAGAAGCAATATGAAGCAGTGAGGTCTAACTAGCCGAGCCGAGCTTGAAGATGTGGGCCAAGATTAATGGGGCGTTGCGTTGTAATTGTGGGCTCGTGTCTATCCTCCAAAAAGGGCCATGCACGATAAAAGAAATAAAAAAGGCTTACGTAATTGTCTCTCGTCGAAGGATATGCCTAGTTTATTTGAATACCAAAAACATACAATGTATGTGTTATTGAAGTATTAATACGTTGGTTCTTTTTGAATGAATTAAAGTTAATATTTGTACAAAAAAATGAGTTAATATAAAACATTTTGTAAAAAAAAGTTAATATAAAACAGAGGATGGTGAGAAATAAAATAAGTATATATATATTTCAACAAAAACCTTAATAACTCGTAAAAGAGAAATGGCTAACAATTAGGAAGCCTGGGGTTTTTTGCAAGAAAAGTTTGCATTTGAGTAGTTCATTTTAGGTTCTATAAGCAGAATCCTCTTACAATTGTTGCTTAAAAATGTGAATATGAAGTGTTAACACCAGGCTTCTAATGTGCTTGGATGAAGATCATTAGATTAGTCAGGTATGAGAAAAAATAAATATCGTTAGTTTATTGGACAAGGTCACTTAATTTTGATTCAGTTACATAGACGTGGGTTTTGTCTTTAGTAATTTAATAGTTTTCGGGCGAAACAGGAAAAGGGAATAACTATCCACATTCATGTTAATCACAACCATGACAGGAGTGGTGATTTCGGAAAGTGGTTAGCTCCAAAAAAACTTAAAATGTACTCATGAATATTAGATAGGTCTTTGTCTTTCAAGAGTTGCAAACACAAGCGCAATTAATAGGAAAATGAAGGAAGCACAACAGAGGGATTCAAAATAAACCAAAAAACGATTGTACAGTAGACAATGGTAACACGAAGCATTACACGAGACACACAATTAGGGACTTCTAGTGCCTAGCATATAATCTCGTAACATAGTACGAGGAGACGAAACACAGATGCAATGATACATGGGAAACCATGGGAACGCAAAAGGTTGAGTATCTGTTGATGATGATGACTCTTAAACCATGGTGGAGCTGCCAGAATATGCCTTGTCTTGATGGCGCTTCTCAAGTTGGAGAACTTCCTCCTTCAACTCAGCTTGGGCATCCCTCGGTCCATTACCCTCTTCTCCATCTCCGAGTAATCATACGCTAGCTCGACAAACTTGTCTTTCGACAAGATCAAAGAATTGAGGTTGAAATCGTCGATGTAGGCACCAAGCAGTTCAGAAAGCCTTCGCAAGCATGTGCGGGGAGCCTTGTTTGCACGAGGCTTCTGCCAGAGTTACTCGTAGATGATCCTCGGAAGCAAAAGCAAGGTGAAGCAGGGTGAAGCACCTTTCTCTTTGATATCAAGTCGCAAATTTTAGCCCTAGAAGGTTCCCGAATATCTAGCAACAAACCATATGCACCATCTATCATCCACGACCCTCCACCATCGCTCGCAGCGCCGTCAAAGACATGCCCCCGTACCACGAAAATGAACCCCTAATATCGATACCCTAACTATACCCCTCATCATTAACAAAGCACAACATCCTCAGCTCACCCAGAATGCCACCCTTTTGAAACTATTGACTCAGCTGCCACCCTTTGCCACTGTGGCAGCTACTCTTTTTTTTTTTTTTTTGCAATGCTGATTAGAGGCGGGAACACGGGAGGCGTTTGCAACTATGAATACGCCAAAGCGTTTGGAGCCTCTCATGATGGAGGCGCGGATGTGGAACACGAATCAAGGCAGGAAACAGGACACGCAAAGGCGCATCCCCAAAGGAAACACTAAAGACAAATGCGCCTCCTAGTGACGTGTCAATCAAATTAAATAATTTTATATTGATGTTCTGAATGTCCTGGATATTTTTTTTAAGAACCTAATAAACATTTTCCTGTGTGATATATTCACAAAATTCAGAAATCCTAAAAAGTCAGTAATATAACAATGAAAAATCAAAAGTTCCAAAAGAAAAAAACAAATAAACAAGTGTAAACAAGTTCCACATCAAATACTAATGCTAAAGAAATACATCGAAACAATTCAACACAAATCTTGAAACTAAATCATGATGGTGATGGAGGTTGAGGTGGTGGAAACTGATATGGAGGATAAGGATATGGATATGAAAAGGGAAAAGCGGGTGGTGGCATGGTAGTGCTGGTAGAAGAAGTGTCAGCTGCTCCGCTATGAGGAGGTGGTATCAAATAAACTACGTATCCTGTGGGGCACTTTGTGTAAGAGTGGATGACTGAGTGGCATGACTAGATGAAGAACTCAGCTCATCGTCGCGGAATCTAGTGCGTGTAGCAGCCAATCCGGTGCGCCTACGCCTAGCTCGACCGCCACCTTGTTCAGCCTCGTCTAGTGGAGCTTCAACCAATGTCTGTGTGGGTGGCGCTGGCTGGCTTAGCTGATGGAGCTTTGTACGATCATGATCTCCTAATGCTTCCAAAATATTTGTGGTGGCATGATGTACACTATCTAAAGTGAAGCCAGCTGGATGAGCACTAGATGAGATATGTAACTACTCTACCAAATCAACCTACGACAATTTGTTACATATATAAACCATGTCATTAATCAATTAGGCAAATATGAAAAATGAAATTGCGAATTTAATAAATCCCTCACAACTCGGCCTAAGGTAGATGAAGATCGGCCTATCCATCTTCGGGTGATGTTCTTATACCACTTCATGTAGGCTGATGTGGCTGCCAAAGGAGCCACGAGTGGTGTCTCTTGTTGGATGCGTTCTCTGTGCGTATCCCACTTTTGAATGTAGTCACTATGGATAACAGGCCACTTTTCTTCGGTCCTGCTAGATAGGGTGACTGAGTGTAAGTGATCTGGCTGGTGTGATATGCCAGGAATAGGTTGATCAAGTTCGAATTGGCGCATGACCCGATCATGATGATGATAGTCAACAATGTGGAATATAACCATGGGCACTAGTGCACGGCAAACCTTTGCACCTTGAGTGAAAAAGTCCGGGACAACAACATCGGAATAAGGTGTCCACACAATCTGCAATTTGTAATATAATTTATAATGTTAGATATCATGTGAATAAAATCTTTGAAAATACTAATGTTAAAATAAAGCTGTATAACTAAGTACCTGGTTCGGTTTCAACGTGTCAAGAACTGTCGATAATACCGTAATGCATGCTGTGGGCTATCGGAGAGGACCTTATGACTATGCCACCTGATATAGCAGAGTGCAAAAAAAAATGGAGCATGCAGAGTTTAAGTTAATGTATGATGAAATTAAAACAAGTTATGCAAATAATGTGCTCACCTGAAGCCCAAAGGTCGAAATGGAAGTCGCATATCCGAATAAGCGTGTAACAGAGTGGGATCCGTATCTTCTAATAACTGCGGTGCAATACCTGGGAACCGATGCCATGCCCAAAATTGGAGGTTCGAGATTGAGATTCGGTCCAATCCATCTCATTTCTAATACGAGTGCTTTTGGGGCGACCACGGTCTCGCCTTAGGCTAGGGTCAGGTAAAAGCGTGTATGGTGGGGCTGGTGGCCACCATGACTCATCCTGAATTGGCCCTCATTCACCCTCATATACCTTCAACATAGTTGACCACTTATACACCTCATGGATATACTGCTTTGGGTCAACATCATATCTAGTGCAAGCAGTGACGGCATGGGAACATGGAAAGTGCAATGCTTGGAACAATCCACAGTCACATGATTGATTCTCTAAGTTCACCGAAAATTTCTTTCCACCATCATTCGCCTTTGGATTGTATTGCTCCCACACCTGAAACTTAGCTGTGTTAATGTCAAATCTCATGACATAGTAAGAAGTTGCCTTCCTGCAGTTTGATTCCCAAATCCTACAAAAATCATAAACTCCCTAGAATCACCAGTCAACTTTTTAAGTGCATCCCCTTTACGCCTAACAAAATATTCAACCAACTTGTAGTATGTCATTTGGACTAACAGGGTAATAGGAATGTTCCTTCCTCCTTTAAAAACACCATTGATACACTCTGCTAGATTTGTAGTCATATGCCCAAATCTATATCCCCCATCATGTGCAAGACTCGACTCTGACTTCTGCATTCTACCAAACCATTGTACCATCATATCAGTGGTCACGAAATTCTCAAATGCCTTGTCAAATTCCATCTTGTTGGCCTCATAACCTACCAAGAGTAACCCAAAGCATAATCCAAATAAGCATGTTGAACAAATATCAAAAAACTATAACCATACACACAACACAAGTACACGCTTTAAGTTAGAAATTATTACCCAATGCTATAAGTTTCGTCTTCATGTCCCCGCTCCCAAACTTTGTATTGAAGTTACTTGCAACATAACGAAGACAGAACCTATGGTGTGCATATGGTGGTACCAATTCTCCGTTGGGGTCATTAATAGAAGTGGTGATGCCCTTGTGCCTATCTGATATCAAGCATATGCCTTGCTTGCGAGTCACATGCTCTCTAATGCAAGCTAAAAACCAAGACCATGTCACCTTGGTGTCGCTATGGACAAGTGCAAAAGCAAGTGGTAAACGATTCCTATTGCATCTTGAGTTGTTGCAATCAACAATTTGTGCCCATACTTGCATACAAATGAGTTCCATCAATTTGTATAATTGGTTTACAGAACTTAAACCCATCAACACATGGCTTGAATGCCCAAAACATTCTTTTAAAGACCTTCTTCGATCGATCACCACGACCCCCCTCAACAAAGTCATCGGTTTGGAGCAACACCTTTGTACCAGGCATGCACGCCTTCATTGCCTCAATCCATCTAGGTAGCATGTTATATGACTGATCCCAATCACCAAAAACCTTCACAACATGAAAATATGAAATATTACTTTTACAATTGAACTGTCCAGACATATCTGCTATGTGTGTTATAACATAACTATCTCATCAAAAAAAAAAAAAAAACTAAAGAAGATAGATCTTATTACCTTCACAATGGCTAGTTGTTTTGCTATCCAAGCTTTCTTGTAGCTCACATTGTAACCGTATTGACCACGGATCCTCTCAATGATCAACTTCACAGGAATCTCAAGCTTAATTCTAACCATATCTAATACGGTGTCACAAATCAACACAGAACTGAGTTTGTCATAGTCCTGCGATATGCTTGAGTTAACACATGTATGCGGAGCCGTTGTACTTCTTTATCTCCTAAGCACCTGAACGCTTGCTACATATTGCCTGAACCCTCCAATTGCAACCATCTCCAAACTTCGGGCACTTCACAATCAACCTCTTTGAGTCAGAATCCTCCACCTTAAAGGTTTCATGCCTCCTAATTAAGTAATCTCTCAAAGCCCTATTTAATTGCTCTTTTGTTTGCCACTTTAAGCCCACTCGTAACTCCGACTCCGGTCTCCGCTCTTCGTAACTGTGAAACTCCAAAAATTCATGTGATCCATCCATGGCCTCCTAATTAATATCAGAAAATTGAGAACTTGGTGTCACATGGTAACTTGGTGGACTAACCGCCACCATTTGGCCTTCACCCGCCACATCTCTCACACTTGGCATCACCTCAAATGGTTGATCCAAGTCAATGTCTACACCATCATCTTCACCATGCAACAAATCATCCTCATGATCACTTTTGTTACTTAATATATCCCTCATCAAAGGATTTTCTTGATCAGGTGGGTCCTTCATACTATCCGGTGTGGAATTTTTTGAATTTCTTTGGGCGGAAGCCTGCGAAGATTGAGTATTAACCGTTTGACCAACTACGGGAGTCTCCATCACATTTTCAAGGGCTTCAGACTCTACATACAAGTACATAGTTCTATACTCGCCGGACCCACAATGCATATCAAACATGCATCAAATGTCGTCGTCAACATCCACAAGTTGCCACTTTTCGACATCAACCGCATGTGGTATGCGATATGCCATCCTACCCACAACTTCGTTATTCTTAAGACCAATTTTTTTGACAATTTTTCTTTAGAATTTCAAGAGTGAAAGAACTCTTAATACTCATGGCCTTCGGTTTCGATCCATCATACGGAGCATTGTTTTCAATACTATCGTCATCAATCTTACGCCCATTATAATGAACAAGTGCAGTCAACGGTGCCAACATTCACAATATCCTTCACTGTCAACACAACAAGCAAATGGCATAAGTCACACTGTGCAAACTCAACTACAATCTGAATCCATCGCATCTATACTTTTACAACATAGGCACACATAGCAAAAAAAATTACTCCCTAAATCACTAAGTCATTCAGTCTAACCTAATAGCATACATTCTAGTTCATCCTAACAACATACATTCTAACTTATGCAACCAATCAAAACATATAATTTCATAACTTGCATATTAAAGAAAATTCAATAAATATAGAATTTGACATACATCATATTCTAAAATATACAACACTAAATATACAATAATTTTAATAATTAGTCTAATTCCTAATATGTAATCCATAACAAAATTATTTTACCTAACTCATAAGCATAAATATTATAACATGTTATCTAATTTAAGTTACCATTCACAATTACACAAAAATAATAATTTAAAAAAATTGAAATGGAGCATACATGGTTCAGACTTGTTGGGGCAGAGTTGAGAGAGTTTTTGGTTAGAGAGAGGATTTGGGTGGGTAGAGAGAGAAGTGAAAATGAGAAATGATAGTGGAAAAGGGTGCTGCATCGAGCTTAAAGGGCGTGGGGCTGGGGCGCCTATGCGTTTCACACGTTCTTCAATGGGGCGCTGAAACGGGTCACGCTTCCAAGCACGTGGCACATTCCCATTTGACGTCTTCAAGCACGAGGCGCTTCTGGTAGGAGACGATTGCCGCATTAGCGCCTCCACAGTTGGTGACGCCTCCCGTGTTCCCGCCTCAGACTCAGCTTTGCAAAAAAAAAAAAGGAGTCAGCTGGGTCAATAGTTTTAAAAGGGTGACATTTTGAAAATAATTTTCGCAAAGGGTGACATTTAGGTAAATTAACATGTTATGTCTATTATCGGTCTCTATCAGAGTGGATTGCTTGTTTTATTTTAGGTAAAATACTGTTTTGATTTGTAATATTTTGGTCGAATTTTTCTTAATTATTATAATTTAGAATGACTTATTTTATTTAAAAAAAATTAATTAGATTCAATCAAGTCCCACACTATTAAGTCCCACATTATTAAATGATGGGCCTTTCAATTTTTTTTATAACTTTATATCACAATGCTATAAACACTTGAAATATTGAAGTTCTTTTGTAAAAATACAACGGAATATTTGAACTACCTCCGTAGATAACTTGTTTTATGTAACTTATTCTTCTTAAAGAATCAACTTTACTTATAATTTTTCATAATTTATGGGAAGCATTTTTAGTATTCTTATGAATCATATGTTTTAGTATTTTTAGTCGTTGATCTATTGATTTCAATTATAAGATATAGATGTGATTAAGATTGACAGTTACTAAAATACCTAATTCTTAAGGACACTAGAAATACTTCCTAATTTATTTACTTTACACACTACTACTACACTTACCCGGGTATTGTTTTGAGTCTCTTGGGTAGAAGTACTAGTTTTTTTTTTTCATGATATCTTCCTACCCAACAGGTCGATGATTAATCCGCCGTGAATCTGAGCTGATGAGCTCTATTTAAAGGTTTACCACTGGGTAGTGGGTTGTTGCATGCATTAGATGGGATTCAAACTTCCCAGACTTACTTAAGCGAACTAGTGAGTTAACCACTAGACCAACCCAATTTACTAGATACTAATCCATATTATGAATATTTGTAATATATATATTATGGGTATTAATTGTTAACGTATCAATTATTTCATACACATGAACTATCACGATTCATGAGTTTGTAACATTTTTTTTTTGAGTTAATGTTTAAATTGATCCCTGTAAAATATCGTATTATTTAAATTGGTTCTCGAAAAATTTTGTTAATCATATTAATTTCTAAAAGATGTAATTCTTAATCAAATTGGTGCTTCTATCAATTTTGTTACCATTTTTTCTGGGTTAACGAGTTCATAACACTTTACCTACGTGCATATAATTAGTTTAGTTTTGATTAACTAGACACTTGAAACAATTATATACCATAAGCCATAAAACACCCAACCCAGAAGCCACCACCAAGCAGGGCCTCAAGCCCCCAACTCCTTTTTTTTGAGACTCCAAGCCCCCAACTCATTCAACCACACATTTAGGGGTGTCAATAATGGGGCGGGGTGGGGGCGGGAAATGCCTTCCCGCTCCTCGTCCCCGCTCCTATATTAATATAGTGAAACATCATTTAACTATATATTGTCTAAAATAATAAATCATTTAAAACTCAACATTATAATCAGAAATATAAAATAATATAACATAATAAGATGTAAAATGGTTAAAAAATATATGCTAGAAATTAACTAATAAGGATATTTAAGGCATTTCAAATGGTTTGGGAAATTTCGGAATGTGAAATTACATAAAATGCTACAATATATATTATCTAAATAAGAATATTTTAGGTATTTATTTTATATCGGGGATTCGGGGACGGGGTCGGGGATTCCCCGCTCAGGTCCCCGCCACAGCATCGGGGGGATTTTGCCCTCATCTCCGTCCCCACGGGGAAAATTTCCCGCCTTCGGATCCCCATTCGAGGCGTTCCTCGCCGGGATCCCGCGGCGTGGGGAATTTTGACACCCCGACACACATTCTTTTCAATAGAATTTTGTGGATTTCTTTTTTTTTTTGTCGTTGGATTGGACAACCCCTAATCATAGGTTCACTACTCACGCACCCACTCACACACGGTGGCTTTTATGTTGGTCCCAATTCTCTTTGGGACTAACGTTAGTCTTTTAATGTCTATTATATCTAATTTGAGGCTTTGGATCATTTTATTATTAGATCTAACGGTATAGAATTAAATATATATTTTTAACTTTAAAATTATCAAATACTCCTTTTTATTTACTGTTTTTGCATAAAAGGTATCTTCTTCTTCATCCTCAAGATGCTTTGCCTTCTCATGTCTTCGAAGAACAGCTGCCATAGCACGCCAGGGAGCTCCACGGTCGTAGCCTCCAAGAGCACCATGGACACAGCCGCGAAGTCCTTAATTCCGACGATGGAATCGTCTTCGGAAAATCCCTCTGACCAAGAAAAAATCCCCACTGAAGAAAAGTCTCGGGTGAAGAGAACAGCACCGTTGATGATCTTCAGTCCCCATCAAAGCAAAGATCGGAGAGGGTAAAATCGAGGAAGCGATTCAAATGGCTGACCGTTTGATTGAAATGGAGCTGGAAGAGCTTGATTGGCCGCTGTTGAAGGCGCATTTGCGTGCCCCCGAGGGCGAGCACCCGATTGTGCGAAGCTTGTTTGAAGAAGTGCTAAAGAGAGACCGTTACAACGTGATTGCGCTCCACAGACTTTTCGTGGCGACTTTTGAGTTGAAGGTACCAATCAACCAATGAAAGATTTTTGCCAATGTTTGAAGAAGCCGTGAAGTTCTTGGAGAAGGAATGAGTTGGTGTACAGGCGAACGACGGTGGAGGCTGATTTGATTCGAGTTGATGCGGCAAAAAATTAACTGTGTTGGAGGGTGAGGACGGTGGGACAGAGCGTGGTGAGACTGTGGAAGGCGATGATGGCGGCGGGATGAACAACAATGGAAAATGGGCAATGAAAAATTGATAAAGATTAGGAGTAGAACAAAGGAGTAGGGATATAATAGGATATGATTAATATTGAGCTATTATTGTAAATAAGAAGAGTTACATTACTGATTTGTAATAATAAATTAAGGATTCATTTTGCAAATAGAAAAGTTTAAATATAGTATACAAACTTACTTAGGACTAACATAAATGCCACCCTCACACACACATTATATTCTCTTTTTATCTACTAGAGAGATCTTTTGGGTTCTGTATTCCTGTTTTGAACTCGGGTGCAGCTCTTTAGAGGCTTGAGGTATTATCAGTTGAGCTATGCCACACACATCACAATTCCACATTTAACTGGAGTCGAACCCCTTCCCTCTTGAATGCAGCTCCTTGGGAGTAAACACTCCACCACTAGGCTAATGCCTTGGCTGCAAATTTTGTGGTTTTCTATCCACTTACTTTAGGTTTTTCGTGGGATATCATAGTCTGGTCTCTAGCCTGCTATGGAGTCGTGAGTCGTATCTCTAATTTTTGTTTTGGTTTTGAACTATGCGTGCTAAGGCCCAAGAAAACACAATAAACTCCTATTATTCTCATATATGCAGGCGGTAAAATTTTAATTTAATATGCAACAAAAAAAATAATCTAAATCGATTTAACAATCAATTTATTTCTATGTGAATAAGTGATTTTGACCAACCAAGTGCAACCAAGTGATTTATTTCTATACGAAATAGAAACTATTTCATTGTCAAACAAAACTTTATTTAAGTGCATTTTTTTATATTATTTGACACCGAAATAATATTCTATTTAGAATAAAAATAAATCATTTGGTTATACTTGGTTGGCCAAAACCATTTATTCAAATAGTATTATTCATTATTATAATACCAAAAAATAATCAATTTATTAGTCTCTTTAAATAAGTATGATTGGAATATCATATTATATTATATATATACAGAGAGCGCGCGCAACCAACTAATCAATTCGCAGTAACATAGCCACTAGAGAGATATATATTTTGTTTGGTAAAGTTTTTTTTTTTAAGAAAAAAGTGCTTGAATTTTTCAAAATTCGAATATTTTGTTCTGTTTGGTAAATTGAAATTTAGATATTTGCAAACTTTTAAAATTATATAGGTATTTTAGAGTAGGGCTCTCAAACAGGCAGGTTCGGCCTGTTTAGCTCGATTTTATACGGGCTAGAATTTTTCTAGCCCGGTCCATTTATGGCCAGCCCGACGGGTAAATAGGCTGGTCCGTTTAATTAATTAATTATTTTTAAATAAAAATAAATAAAATTTTTAATTTTTAACTTAAAAAAATTACTTTTGACAAAAAATATTTTTTTTTAGCAAAAAAAATTTAAAAAACAAAGTTTTTTAGCTGATAGATCGGATTTTTGAGTCGAATAACATAAAATATTGAAAAAAATGTTATTTTTAAAAAAAATTTAAAAATAAGTTAAATAAACGGACTAGCCCATTTAAGTCCGGATTTTAAACAATTCGGGCTCAGAGACAAAAGCCCGTCCATTTAAACAGATAAACAGGCTTACCGACGGATTTGGCCCATCGTATGCCTCATTATTTGATAGTGTATGTATATGGAAATATGCATGCATATCATTAAAAAAAAAAAAAAAAAAA
>JASCZI010000068.1:40214-59914 GCA_036250425.1 Stylosanthes scabra
CTAGGGTTATACGCACTCGGCGCAGCATATTGGTGCGGCTTGATAAATGTATCCTGGACTTGCTCCAATTAGCTGGGTTTCAGCATGTCGCCCACCCGGTTGAGTGGGAGCACGATTGGTCCTTGGTCTCTGCCATGATTGAGCGGTGGAGACCAGAATCGCACTCCTTCCATTTACCATGCGGAGAGATGAGCATTACGCTACAAGACGTGGCATACCAGTTAGGGCTACGTATTGATGGTGAGCCCGTTAGTGGATGCATCAGCGGATGGTCTGAGCATTACAACGAACAGACCATTGAAGACATATGCATTGATCTCTTGGGGCATGTTTCGACTGAGAGGGATTGGCAAAAAGGCAAGTGGAACGTCCATCTTAGTTGGTTTGAGCGGACAGTCTGTCGCGATCTGGGGGACAATCCGACACCTCAGCAGTTGCTCCAGTACACACGAGGTTACATCATGATCATCATCGGGGGATTTCTATTTCCGGATGCATCTGACTCCCGAGTGCTTTTGAGGTTGTTACCTCTTTTGGCAGATTTCTGTGAGAGCAGTTTACAATACAAGTGCGTGCCGTCTATGGAAATCAACGGCTTACAATACTTGAAAGCATCAACACATGGCGGAAACGTCCAAAAAACTCTCTGAAACATCCGAGCATTGGGATCGCCACGGTATTCCTGGGTCACTAGCTGTACCCACGTACCTAAGTAAAAGATATTTATCATCACTTATACAGTAAAAACTATATACGCTAACAACATTAAACGTTGCAACGAACTTTGATACAACCTAAAGTAAATTACACATACCAGGTAAGTACATTTGCATGGCAAAAGCCACCTTGGCAGTGCGTTGTACGACTCCTCCCAGTCACCGTAGATCTTAGCAATGACTCTTTCTTTTCCCAGCCACACTTTCCTGTACGACGCTTTATACCCAAAGTGTGTCTCCACTGAACCCTGCAACACTCTAATGCTTATGCTCGGATCCGCTTGGACCATCGAAAATATCGCATCTGCTATAACCCTTGAGTCCAACCTGCGGTGGTCTTGCCTCGCAGATGAGTGCATACAAGAATGAGAGCCGTTGTATCTCCTTACCTCCCATTTCTCTTGTCTTCTGCGATATGATACGCGCAGAGCCCACTGGCACAATTGTCCAAAATTGGCGCACTACACAGCGTACTTCAGCCTGTCGCTCTCTAGGATCTTATACTCAACAGCTATTCTATTGCTATACGTTTTCACAGCCATCAACACTGCTTCCTTGTCATCAAATTGTTGGCCTACCTCAAACTCATCGACTAGATCATCATCGAGGCTTCCCTGAAAGCCATAAGGTCCTAGGTTCATCGCATCAAGGTTCAGCGACCTAAAGTGTGATGGATGATCATATTGTTGGGTCATCTCAGGCTGTGCATATGCGGGCTGCGTCCATTGGAAGTAGTTTACTCCTTGCTCCTCTACTTCATCTTCTTCTTCTTCGTCATCTTTCTCACCCTGCGAAACAACTACCGGCTCATTATCTTCTTGGTCATTATCAGAATCATGATTGAGTTGATAATCATGTGTGGCAGGATCTCCGACAACAGATTCATCGTGACTATCCAAAAAATCTACCATCAGTATATTTGAATCTGGAATGGAACCTTCACTGCTACCCTCTGGCAGCCTGTTAAGATCTACCATTAGCCTCCGAATATTTCTACTAACTCCCCCACCAGATTGTGAGTCAGACTCCGAGCTATTTCCCTCATGTGCCAGTCTCGGATTAGTGCAACATCGTCATCGTAACGTAAACGAAATCTTCTGTTCAATCAAAGGATTATACTATTATTATATTTATTCATAAAAAATCGCAAAATTTAACTAAAAATACCCGTACCTTTTGAAATGAAAGATTCCATCTACTTCGTGTGCATATCTGTAGTAGACTTTCTGCACTCGTCTTCTATGCTCTCCAATAGAGCACAAGATAAAAGCCTTCAGCTGTTCCAAACCCATTTCTTCGTGTGGCCAACAAACAAAGGTTGACTGGTCACAACTGAAGACATCATTTCCCTCAGGGTCTTTTATTATTTGACCATTGTAATGAATCGCAACTAATATTCTATCACCCATATATAAAATAAAAATAAAAATAAAACATATGTGAGTTGAAGAATGAAAAAGGGATAGGGAGTGAGAAGTTTTGGTAAAGGAGGAAGGTTTGGTAAGGTTTGGGGTGATACGGGTGCCGGAATGGGGATGTATTTATAGGCGAAGGTAGCTGCATCAAGTTCGTCGGAAGTTGCTGCGCTTTTGGCAATCAGCATGAAGTTCGCCACAAGTTAAGGCGAACATGAAGCAACTTCGGCAAAAAATCACCCTAGTTCGTCGTGAGATGCTAAGAACTTGGTTTTTTCACCAAAACCGCCGGATCATACGGCAAATTTGGTTGAAAATCCAAAAAAAAAAGTTGGATTCTTGTAAATAATGCCTTTTTTATTTGTTTCAGGAAATAAAGATTTTAAATAATTTATTTCAGAAAATTTTCCTAGAATCTTCTCTTCATTCATTAAGATGTTCTTGAAGACTCTCGCATCCCATTTTTGAGAATTTTTGTGAGATTGTAATTTATCGAAAAAAAAATAATTTTAAAAATGGGTTTTAAAAAATTTTTAGAAAACGTGTAAAATGCTGAAGAGATCATAAAATTTGAGATAGCTGCGGGGAGTATATTATTTTTCATGGTTATTGAAAATCAAAACGGACCTATTGTTGGGTCGATGGGTTACGTTAACTGGGAACGGATTTTTTTTTTATCTCGGTTCGATTTTATTAAAAATCTATTTGTAAAATGTTGGTGAAAAAACTGATTGTACGGGTGGTTAATTGTAAATGGTCTAAATTGGTCTGATTTTTTAAGAAAAAAAATCATTTTTGTTTCATTTTTAAATATTGAATTTTTTTTAATTTTAAAGGTGGAATATATTATAGATTTAAACTTTAATAGTTATTATGTAAATTGTGAAATTTTAATTTTTATTTCTACGTAAATCATTAAATTTAAATATTTAAAATTTTATATTATATTTTTAATAATTTTATTATATAATTTAATAAATTAATTAGACCACCTTCAATCTTAATTAACCAATTAACTATTAAATCAATGGCTTGACCAGTTTAATAATGACTTGTTCGGTTTTCCTAACCTTGTATATATGAGTTTCTAGACTTGAGTTAATATAATTTAGCTGGGAGGTACCTTGAAATTCTACTCCCCAATAGGGCGGGTCGATTATTTCTTGAAGTGATTAAAAATAAAAAAGGTATCATTAAACCAAGCTTTGAACAAAATTATGCATGTGCATAATATATTTAATTAGCCATCAATTACCTTGATTCATACTTGAGTTCATCTTGGTGGATGGTTTGAAGAATGTTGAAATCCAATTTAGCAAAGTCAAGTAAAGAAGGATTCATTGTTTTTCTTGTTTGATAAGCATTAATGAACCATTGTGTCTCCCATCTTGGAGCCCTCCAATGCAATGGAATCTCCAAAGAATGATCAATTAGGATTGACAAGTAGTTCCCTTCACTCTTATTTTTGAATGAATATTTCTCAAGAATTTTTGAAGCGAAATCTCTTGCTTCATCTAAAATAGTTTCACCCTCCCATGAATAAAACGATGCTTCATATAGTGATAATATTCCTTCAATATCAACTGATGCAGTTATCTTGAAGCCACCCATTTCATCAAGAAAGTCAGCAAAAACATCTATACACGATATGCCAACCAATTTGAAAATATCAATATTTCAATGTTATAATAATGAAAACTAAATAATAATAATAATAATAATAACCTGCGGATATATGATAACCATGTTGCCTTAAGATCCTAAACTCGAGAGCGGTGACATGTAAATCCTTCCTATTCTTGGAGTTATCCATGTTATAAATATTTTGGAGCATGTTTCTTATTTCATTCTTGAAATGATAAGCTACTCCAAGCCTTTGCATCACATCAATAAGATCAAGTTGATCAACATGATTTTCAACTTTGCAAAGCATCATTCTTCCTTCTTCCCTAAGCACCAGGCTTTGCTCTAGGTACTTCTCTTCCTGCATTATTAAATTTGAAGTTCATTTGTATTAAATTTTATGAAAAAGTCTTGCCGACCAACTCAATCTACAACCAACATTCATAACTAGTGCATCATGTACTGAAGTAATATGACTATATGAGACATGATTTTCATATTCTAATTTATAACTCATAATTTTTTTAGAATAAAAGTTATTATATTATTATTGTTTTAATTTTCATTGGTATCTTTTTCTTAAACTTTAAAATAATTCATATATGTACCATAATTTTTATTTTTATAATTAAAAGTCTACAATTCTTATTATTTTCCAAATTAATTTTGATATGTGCACTAACTAAATAAGTAAATAGTGTAAAAAGTTTTTACACATGTAATATCGCGATGCTTCATTAGAAAAAAATAACTATTTTTAATATTGATTGATAAATAATCATCCAAAATTACGGATATAATTGAATAACTAAGTAATAAAATTTTGAAAAATCTAGGTACGTGTGAATTCATAGATCCATCCATGTGTTTTCATATTTAATTAATAGGCTTACAAAAATATTAAACTCAAACACATAAATTTTAAACACAAAAATAATGAAGTTTATTATAGAAAATTTGAGTAAGCAAATAAAACAAAAATTATTTTTATTGGAATGAATGGATAGATACATGTACAATGTCCTTAAGGTAGCGTTTGTTTTTAGAGACTGGAACTGAGACTACGAGACTAAGACTCAGTATTGTGTTTAGTTGACAGAGACTGCTGGAACTAAGATTTCAGTCTCAGTCCACAGAATTCCAGTATTTTCAGTACCTCCAGATAGTAAGGACCGAGAGACTGGGACTGAGACTGCTGAGACCGAAACTTTAAGAACTTTTTTTTATTCAAATATCCTCATTTAACATTAAAGTTTCAATTACTAATCCTTGTTATTCCTTCATCAACTTAATTTAATCTCTATCTTCCCGTCTCTGTCTCCTAGTAAATTTTAAACCAAACACAATAATAAACTTAATTTAGTCTCGGTCTCTCAATCTCAGTCTCAGTCTTCCAGTCTCAATCCTTCAGTCTCAGTTTCTCTCCCAAACGCTACCTAAAATTTGTATCGCATCAAAGTAATATGAAAGCGCCTGTACATACCTTATATTCGCTGCTCAATGACTGAATATAATCATAATCCCAAATGGAAGGTTGAAAATTAGCAGAACGACGCTGTATTATTCGAGTTTCATTATTGGAAGAATTACTCGATGCCTTGCATGGAGTTGCACAAGTAACACTGAATGTCCCGAATCCTAGACATGACGATGATGCTGTTTTCTGCTTATTAGGATGGAAAATTTTATTAGTGATAGGACTTGGGATGGAGTGCGAAACCATTATTGGCAGATGAAACATTATATATATTAGCTACTTGATTGGACTACAAATTTTGTATTTGGGATTTACTGGTGGATGTTGTTCTTCTCACTGAAAAATATATAAAATTCTGGGGTTTATATAGAACTTATTACATGGTGGTGATAGGTTACCAGCATTATATTAGCTACTTTGCCATGCATGCTGGTGCCTAATTTTTCAAGAGTTAGGTTTGATAGATGATAGGTTAGCATTTTTCTCTGTATACAATTTCAATACGTTAACACATAAATAACTTTGATTTAAATTTTAATTTGGTAAGATTTTTTTAAAAAATAATTCTAGTTAATCAAATAATTTAACCAACCAATGTTAATCAAGTTATTTTGTTTCCTACACTTCTTCCTTATTCACACGCATTTTGTTTTTCTTTCTCTCTTTTTCTTCTTCTTTCCTTCTTCTATGTCTGCATCGTTAGCTGTCATAGTGTGTCGTCCTCATATATCCTCAACAACTTCTTCTTCCTTCTTATCCGTTACGTTGTTCTTCATCGTCGTCGTCTTCTTCTTAATTTCATTCTTAATTTTGTTATTTATTTCTTCTAACAATGTATGGATTTAAATATTTTTTTAATCAATTAGCGATATTCATATTCATGTTGATGATATGTAATTTATTTATCAAATTAATGAAGAGCTAATTTATCAAATATCTTATAAAATAAAGATTAATTTACCGCAAGTTTTTAGTTAAAGGTTAATTTATCCGATTAAATACTAATTAAGTTGGGATATAACTCTTTACGACATTAAACACTCAAAGTTCAACCTTCAAAAGTTATTGCAGAAGGAAAAAAGTGGTCTAAACTTTTAAAGCAAACCTTATCTCGATCAAATTTTCAATCGATTAATAGAAGTAATTCACTCATGTACCAATAACAATGCAAGTATGAGATAATGACTTGTTAAAAATATAAAAATATATCATGTCCAAAAAAAATATAAAAATATGAGAAAGTTTTGTGAGTTAATATATTTCGGAGTCAATGCATTTTGGTAACGATAAATGAGTTATTATGGATGATAACTCATATATTATGGGGTGATTACTTTTATTTTGTTTAGATTTTTAATTTTAGATGATAACGTAATTATTGATTCTTTTTTCAAATATTGGTTTCATAGCAATGTTGTAAAAATATATAGAGAAAGTAACTTTTTGTAGACCAAATAATCAAATATATCCATAGGTTGACAAAAAAAAAAAATAATAATAGCCTCATTTTGCGGAACAATTTCTTAAATAAATAAAAAAATACGATATTTACTAAAATTCATCGTTTTTAAACAATACCGGCTTGAGCTGATACTTGGCTAATAAATGTTGTAAAAAATTTCAACTAATACAGCCTAAGGTAGTATTGATTATGCTCTAATACCAGCTTAAGTCGGTATTGCGTGGATAGCAGTACCGCTCCATCATGGGCTGATATAGCGTTGATACCGGTATCGTCCTATCCTGAGTCGCTATTGGCTGAATTAACGCCCGTAAATAATAGGTCAAGAGTGAATGCCCAGTGGTGCAATTATCCTCCCTCTTTTTCACATTCTACTAAATATTAAGTTTCATAATGTTAGTATGCCAAAAGATGGTCACAAACAGGGATGCGGCCGGAGACAACCTATGGGGCATGGCCGGAGACAACCAGGCTGAATGCAACGACGCACGTGGTAGGGAGCGGGGCTCTCAAGTAAAACTTTCAAATCTATTTGTTCATTAAAATTGATATATTTATTTTTTACTTCAATTTGTTTCTTTATAATATTAAATTTTCTCTATTTGATTTTAGGGATTAATTCTTTAATGTTAGTAATTTTAATTTAAAATGTAATCAGTTTAGCTCATAACAGTGAAATTTTAATTTTTTAATGTTAGTAATTATGTGTAAATTATAATTTAAAATTTTTTAATGTTAGTCATCATGTTATGGTTAGATAATAAATTTTAATTTTTAAATGTAATTATGTTTAGATTATAATTTTTAATTTTTAGTGTTAGTGATTATGTTTTAATTTTAAATTCAATAATGTTAATAGTTATGTTTAGATTATAAACTTCTTAGTAGTGAAATTTAAATTTTTGGTAATTTGTGGTTTAGGTTTTTAATAGTTAGTCCCTTCGAAATTGCAGGTTCCACGTCTTTTGGAGCTGCGTCACGGCCATGTTATCGTGCCTCTCCGCCTACGATCATGTCGCATTTACAGGATGTTGGTTTTGAGGGTCCATGAATGATAAGGGACTTCGACATTGATGGTCTGCTGCTCTCGTCATTTGTCAAGTGTTGGCGGCTTGAGACTCTCACATTTGATCTTCTGTTTGGAGAGGCAAACATTACGTTGCAGGATGTCGCATACCACCTAGGCCTCTGCACCGTAAGCGATCCAGGTTGCGCCTACTCAGAGATTTTCAGCAATGGCACGAGAGATCAATGTGGCAGATAGCTGAGGACTTGTTAGGTACGAGGCCTCTGTTGAGAGGAGTAAAGAAGAACAGTATGCTGCTATACAGTTGACTTAGCTTAGAGATCGTGTGCAGCATACTCCTGCGGATGGTCCAGTTAAGCTACTTAGGCAGTACGCCAAATGTTACATCCTGATGATGATTAGATGTTGACTATTTCCTGATAAGTCAGACAACATGGTCTCTGTGTGTTGGTTGCCGCTTCTTGATAACTTTGAGACAAGCAAGAAGCTTTCAGGGGACTGGATGTTCTTTGCTACAAATGCAAGAAGCCTTCATGGTTGCCACTTCTTGAGAACTTTGACACATGTCATGAATTTATCAGAGGTTTCCTGATGCGAGGAACGCTGTTGTTTTCCCGCTTACTTTGAGATAAGCCTTTTTTTAAGTGTTTAAGAGAAACTTTACATGTAAGAATTAATCATAGCTTTAAATCTTACTCAATGTGGTTACTCGGTAAAGCTTTGAAATACCGTTGTTAGGTTGAACGATTTACAACAGCAGAGCATGGATACGCATGAGACACGGATGGTCAGCACCAGATTGGATTTGGATAGGTTAGGGGGGAAGGTGAACGATGTATGGTGAAACTATTTTTTCATTTACTCTAGATGTCGGTTTATTTTGTTTAATTAATAGTTTACATTAATTAAAGTCTAAATTGTTTGCAGTTTGCATGCACTTCGTACGATGATCCATCCTGGGACATGTTGTGCCCTACATGGATGTTGACTGATGAGGACTAGAGGACATGGCGAGCAATGCATGGTATCTATCATATGCTTCATGTACGTCCAGATGCACCATGTGGATAGGGTGAAGAGACAACTAGGTGGAGAGCAGCCGGTTCTTGAGGATTCGGTCACCTTGGAGGGATTTTTGGAGGTTTGTCTTGACCAAGGGCAAAACATAACATTTGTCCTCAACGTGCTGTCTAGTTGAGAGTGATCCTTTGCCATGATGGGGGCCAAACAAGTGTGGGGACCACCAATCTTTCGGATATCCCTGCAGAAACATCCTAATAACTTGTGCATAAACAAGACGGGGCTTATGAAACTTGAAGAATAAATTGCAAGTAACGGATTAATTACACAAGACATAGAAGTCAAACATACCAATATCCCAAATTCTATCGTAAATCCACTCGAATCATTCACGGGCACCTGGTTGTGTGATGCTTGCATTGATAGTGATACTTCAATCGATAAGACTCAACAAGCATGTACTCGGCATTAAAATACATGTATAATTTAACTTATTTTTAGTATTTATTTTGTATTTTAATATGTCTTATACACTAATGATTGATTTTGATGTAACATAACTCTATTGAAAAATATCTAATTTTTCTTAACAAATTAAAGTCTGATCCTCTCTATTATCTGTACAAAAAATCAGGACAGTTTAATTATAATTAATTATAATTAATGATAGTAGGAGACTCTTCATTTGTTGATCTGGAATTGATGTATGACCAAAAGCCGGGATGATACACGCACGTTGAGTTCTTGCAAAGTTCATCACCTCACTTTTTATGAATCCTTGACTCATAGAACAATTATGATTTATTTTCTTATTAATTTAGTATTCATTTTCTTCCATATTGGGGCATAAAAGGAATTTTATACGTTCTTGCGAATCAGTTTGAGAAGCTAGCTCCAATTTCATTCCCGCAGTAACAACATTGACTTTGTTCACAATATTTATAAATATTAGTCAATAATTACAATAGTTTTTTAATTTGTTAGAATTTTTGTTTTAGAACATATATTTTTAACAGCATGGGTAATATAACACGTTTTAGTTTATATATGAAATTATGAAGGACATTAATTATTTGTCAAATGTAAGGCATATGTTAGGTATTTTTTTTTCTCAACCTAATATGCATGAATTGGCAGTCGACAATATGTTCTTAAAATAGATAAGTATTCTTTTTATCTCTATGATTTGAAGTAAAACTCAAAATGGTCTCTAAGGTTGTTTTGTGAATCGTCTCTAAACATTAAGGATGATTTTAAGAAACGATTTTGATTTTTACTTTAAACCATAGAAATCAAAAGAATTGTTATCCTTTCTTAAAATAAAGAGTCACCACTAAAAAAACTAGGAAAAATCGTGACGATCACACATTAGCCACGAACGATGATCCGTGGCTTTCAAGTGTAACACATTTATATTTAGCCATGGCTTTTGGTTTATAATTAGCCACAACTTTGAAAACTGTGGAGACATTTAAATGACACGGTTTCATATTTTTCTATGCTCCAAATTGCGGCTAAATAAAAATAATCAAGAGGAGAGAAGTATAATATTGACACATTTTATCCGTGACAATTGAACTTTTTCGTCGCGTTTTTTCTGTGGCTTATATGTAAAACAACCTGTCCCACTTAGAAAAAACTGCAAAGGAAGGAAATCTTGTAATTAATCCTTTGATTCTAATCCATACCCAGTGATATCGCTTTACGATGTTAATCCTGTTACTTTAATTTTAAGGCCGTCCATGACTAAATGAAGATTAAAATTGTGTAAAGAATATATATTCATTCATTACGAATAAAAAAAAAGAAAAAGAAGATTCCACACTTTTATAGTGAAGAGCCATATTTTGGTAGAGAGTAAAGATTATTTTTTATAGCGTAAGGAAAACAAATAAAAAAATTATTAACTTTTTGAATTTAATAAAATTCTTCACTTTATCTAATTATAATCTCCGCCAAAAAAATCTCCTTATTTTTCTTTTACACTATGTATCTCTTTAGCATTGAAATATGTATGGAAATATATTGTTGTTGTTAGAATTGGGGTATTTTTTATTTATTTATTATCATAATAAGTTAGTGTTGGTATTGAGGCGAGGCCTATGTTTGACGTTATTTGTATTATGGCAGACCCTTTTTGGAGTTGAGATCAGAGGAGTAAAATTTTCGGGAGAGATTCTTTCCTCTCAAAGATGTGGGACTAATCATTCACACTTGAACCACAACAATCTCCCCCTCAAGTGTGAACCACAACAATCTCCCCCTCAAGTGTGAGTCTCCACATCGAGCACAACTCTCCTAACTCCTCCACAACAATCTCCCCCTCAAGTGTGAACCACAACAATCTCCCCCTCAAGTGTGAGTCTCCACATCGAGCACAACTCTCCTAACTCCTTCACCACATTTAGAGTATTTGTCCATCATACCGCCGCATCACCACATTTAGACTTTCGATGCTTTTCATAAATACTCCTTAAAACCAGGCCGATCAACCATCGGCTACCGTGGGGAGCAAAACCGTCGGAGAGAGACTTTAGGGAGGAATCAAGTGAGGGAACACAAGATGAGAAGATACCACATCTAACTCAAAACCTTAAGGTGTCAAATAAGTGAGTCTCTCATCTTATAAACTCCTCACTTTTCTTTGCTCTCAAATATGTGGGACTAATCCCTCAAACTTGAACCACAACACTATTTTTGTTTCCTTTTTGTTTTGTATTTGGGTCGAAGCTGAGGTTCCTTTTATTGCTATTTTTGGATTGAGGCAAAATCTCTTTATTTTATTGATTGTTATTCGAATAATGCAGATGAAGTATAAGAAAAGCAGCAATGTAAAGGATGAAAAGAACGAAATTTATGACAGTCAAATAGATTGATGTAAAAATTAGAGAATATTTATATTTTAAAGATGTATTTTATTTTTATTGTATTTGTTCTGTAACATTGAATTATCTTTAAATTCTTAATGGCAATAACAAAAAAATTTAAGAAACATTCGATTTTCTCCCGATTGAATTAGACTCTTTAACTATTAAAAAAAAAATGCACGGGAGTATACATGGCATTTTCTTTACTTCGTTGAAATGTTTGTAGTGCCTTTTGATGTTAAAAGACTCTATTGTGTACCTCATGGGCTAATGAATGCGTTATTTTCGCCAATGTTCGGTTATCTCGTTAGACGTTACAATTTACAAACTTTCGTTTAATGAATCATTGACTGAGTACAATAGCTTAGCGCTTTGTAACTTGTAAGCAAAGATGTTTACATATATATGAATTTAAGCATCAATTGTATTCTAAAAACACATTTTAAAATGATACTAATAAAAACATTTTAATTTTTTTAAAAAAAAAATATTTCTTTTTATAATGCTCTCACAAGATAGCAATTAGCAAAACCCATATATATAATAAAGAGTAAAAATATAATCCGAATATTCTTTAATATTTATGCTATTAAAAATTTAATTTTAAAACCCAGTCAAAAAAAATTAAAACATAGTTTTCATATATATTTTTAAATTTTTTTATAAAAAATTCATAGATATCAAAAGTATACATGTACATAAATATTTTGTTTGAAAACTATAAATTAAACGTGTTTAGTTTAGAATTGATATTAACGTATTAAATGTATGTGATGACAAACATAATTCATTTGAAATTTTTTTTAAATAAATAAAATAAATAACACGGATCTGACTCGACCGTATAGTGCAAATAAGATAACACGGTCTAACTAAATCTGTGTTATAACATGTGAAAACAGGGCGAAGCTAACACGGGGATAGCTAACACGGGCTATCTTACAGTACTACATTTAATCTCAATTACATTGTGTCATTTGTCAAAATAATTGAACAAACTATATGTTTAACCTCATGGTCAATGCTTCACCTTATTTCTCTTTCTACATGCTGGTCTATCTAGTATCTTTTTTATTTCTCTCTATATAAAACTGTGTTTTTATATTTGGATTGGTGTAGACTGTAAATGATTGGTAGTATGATTAGTAATTTATTTCGAAAATGAAAGATTTATGTGCACAATTACATGTCTCAACTCTCATGTTATATATATATATATATATATATATATAATAATAATAATAATAATAATAATAATAATAATAATAATAAATTGATATTAATATGTGATAAATTTAAATTTATGTTTTATAAAATTTAAAAATTTAATTTAAATTAATATTTAAAGTTTTTACACAAATATATAAAATAATATTTTAAAATTATATAGTATTTATTATTTTTCAAAAACAACACACTATGAATAATTCTATGTTAATAGGTCCTAAAAATTTTATTTATAAGTTTAATTTTAATACATTAAAAATGTAAAGAGATTTATATATAAAATTATCCAATTAGGATAGGATAATCAAATTTTTTTACAACATAATCAAATTTTTTTTATAAATACCAAATACGTATTTTTGTCAGTGACCAATTAGTGATTCATTTTTAATGTTATTTAGCATTATTTTTTTTTTGACAGAAGAAAAAATATTTTATTCATAGAAAGTCAAAGGCACTTACAAACATGAAGAACATTAGTTCTACATTTAGAAAAAGAAAATACTTATCCTATATGTTGAATTATAGTCTGAGAGGAGGCGCAACATTTGATCACTAAAGATTTTAACCAGTAGAAACTGAGATCATTCCAAGTCTTCTTTGTTTCTGAATCTACACATACGTGCTGCAACACAGTAGGATACTTTTCCTTCTTCCTTACATAAAACTGAAAATTTTCTAGATCTGAAATTTTTCCTACGAACAAAAGACATTTTTTCTGGTGTTTTCCTCTTGAATCCATCAAGATCTGAACCATCACAGCAACATCAACCACAGAAGGGACAAAAGCACCATGCAATGGGGAGGAAAACACCACAAAGGGTTTATTTGAGATCTAAATCTGGATCTCAGATTTAGATCTAAGCTGAAACAGGAAAGAAAAGGAAATAAAACGGCAGGAAGTGAGACAGAAAAAGAAACGAAAAGCAGCAAGGTAGAAAATAAGAGATCAACCAAGAAAAGAGGTAAAGAACAGGGGATGAGAAGAGGCTGAAAAGGAAAAAGGGGGGAGGGGAGGAGAAAAGAGAAAGAAGAACGGAAAAACAAAAGGGAGAAGAAGAGGGCCACCGCCTTTGGGCTGAGCGGTGACGGCCTTGCCTGTGAAGACTGAAGACGGACCGAGCTTGATGAGAGAGAAGAGAGCACTTCACGAGAGAGAGAGAGAGAAGCTCCGCTCTGATTTTGATGTTCTCGATATAATTTTTGCTAATGTCATCTAGCATTATTGTTTTGTTTAAGAAGGAGAAATTATCTATTTTATTTTCTTTTGTATAACTTATAGGAAACAGGTCAGGTGCTCCATGGTTTACGGTAATTCAATGATCTTAACCGTTGATTTTAATTTGTATATATTTTAAAATTATTTTATAATTAAAATCAACGGTCAAGATCATTGGATTACCATATACTCTGGAGCACCTGACCTGCTTCCTCGGTTTTGCTAGGTGTACACATAAAACACATGAAACACATAAACCTTTCCCACTTGAGGGAGTGATTAATTAGGATGTGTTCGTGTGTTTTATGTGTACACCAATGTTAATTGAAAAAGTAAATATTTTATTTTCTCCCACTTTTTATCAATAATTTTGTATTAAAAGAGGTGAATGAGTCACATGTGATTGACAGTTGGAATTAGTTAGCTATTTATTTTAATTTGCAATTCATATTTTTATTTTAATAATGATTAATTTCCTAAAAAATGAATTTTAATATATAATTTTTAATAAAAATTATCCTATGATTAGACTTTAACGTGGATGATTAGTTAGATTAAAAAGCCAAATAATAGTCTCACCATTTTATAAGAAAATATTCATCACTACAAATTATTATAGGAAATTCACTACTTATACGTTTCATGTTATGAAGCACATGTCCTCAACATCCCCTATTGACTCAATATATCAAATAAATAGCTGGATTTTCAGCCTTACATTTAACACAGGCTTCCAAAAGGATTTTTTTTTAAATAAATAAAAAAAATTCAATATTTACACAAATGGGCGCGGGTACACGAATTTACGAAAATAAGCCATTTTTGCTTATCTCGAGGTCAGTGGCCCTGAAATGAAGTTTACACGTATCTCGGGATCACTGGCCCCGAGATACACCCTTTCATGTTAGATTCCATGTATCTCGGGGCCACTGACCCCGAGATAGCATCCGAATTCATCTATAAAAAGGGAGCACAAGAGCCATCTCAAAGCATTCAATCCTCCCATACTCTCTCCCACTTCCAAAAAAAAGAAAGAATGAATGTTAATAATTTCGTGGTTGTCACTCTCTATCCAAATGGAGAGATGGGGCGCGACAAAGATGGCATCTGGTTCCGATTCCCCACTCCGGTAGTGTTCCAGATGTATCCCGTTGTTACACTGGAGGAGCTGAAATCAGTCATCCTGCGCAACATGGAGTTGGGAGCTGTTGGAACGTCGTTAGTGAGACGGGTTGCATATCGTCTTCTTAACGTCTTTCCTCCCAATCCATTCAAATTCAAGATTTTCTGGGTTGATAGTGATGAGCATGTGCGTGCTCTGTTTGACCTGCATCGTAGGTACGGGACTCGTGAAGTGATGGAGCTGCTAACGGAGATGCAGAGCATGCCGGAGGATGTTGGGGGTTCATTTAGCTCGAACGGTGTGATACCGTGCTCGCCCATCCACTGTTCGGGGCCGGAAGTGCCTATGCCGATGGATGGTAATTCCGGGGATTCTGATGAAGAATTCGTTCCCGATATTGAGGAGAGCAGCGAAAGCTCAGACGGCTCGGAGTTCGTGCCGGAGTCTCAATCGAGAAGAGGGTTTTTGCTCCCAGCACCCGCCCCGATTCCGGATCTATCATCAGTCAACAGTCATTTCCACACGTTGCATTTGGAGGACATGGATGAGGAGCCGATGGAAGGATTCGGCGGGGGTGGTGACTACTATGATGTAGACGGAGGAGAAGAGTTCAGGGTCGGTCATCGCTTCAGCAAAAGAGAAGCTGTCCACTTAGGTGTGAAGAACTGCAACATCAGGCGGGCTTCCGAGTACAGAGTGGTTGACTCCGATCAATACAAGTATGTTTGTAGGTGCAAGCAGGGAGAAGGTGGGTGCCCATGGTACATTCGTGTGTCCCTGCAGACAAATTTAGGGTATTGGTGAGTTGCACACAATCTGAACTCATGTGCATTAATTCCATTTTAAATAGTTTCATGTGGTAGAAATTTAATAACAACTGTGTATGCTAAACCGAACAGGGAGGTGAGGAGGTTTGGTGGCCCGCATGAATGTTTGGCACCGTCCATGTCATCCGATCATGCGCAGCTTGACGGTAGATTGATTTGCAACGTCATATTTCCCATCATCAAGTCCAACCCTTCCGTTTGCATACCTGTCTTGCAAGCCGCCGTGCAAGAAAGTTACCACTATATGCCGTCGTACCGGAAGGTTTGGTTGGCAAAGCAGAAGGCGATTGCTAAGCTGTATGGTGATTGGGAGGAGTCTTATGTCCTCCTTCCTAAGCTTCTAGCTGCGCTACAATATTTCTGTGAGGGTACAATTGTGGATTTGAGGGTTGGTCCGTACTACAATGGTGACATCATAGATCAGGAGTGTTGCCAGTTTGACAAGGTGTTTTGAACTTTCCCAGCATGCGTTGAGGGTGTAAAACACTGCAAGCCGTTTGTTTCTGTTGATGGCACCCATCTGTATGGGAGATATGGCAGGGTCTTGCTGATGGCGGTTGTCCAGGATGGTAACAACAACATATTCCCAGCAGCATTCACCATCGTTGAGTCAAAATCGATCGAGTCGTGGTCCTTTTTCCTGAAGAACCTGAGGACCCATGTCATAACGAAGGAAGGCGTTCTTCTGATATCAGATAGGTCGCCCACGATCCGTGCTGCATTAGAGGCTGACGACAGTGGATGGCGTCCTCCGAGTGCCCATCATGCAATATGCGTGCGTCATCTAGCAAGTAACTTCATGAGTAAATTCAACAGTAAGGAGGGGAAGCGACTGGTGATCAATGCTGCATATGCGCCCACCGAACTTGAGTTTAATGACTGGATGAGGGGACTAGATTCTCTGAAGCCCGAAATGAAAGCGTGGATAACCAGGTTTAGGAACAAGTTATGGCTACTGCACTGCGATGAGGGTCGAAGGTGGGGACACATGACGACAAACCTGTTGGAGTGCATTAACGCAGTACTTAAGGGAACCCGATTTCTCCCTATATCTGCAATTGTGCGGGCCACATATGAGAGGTTGCAGCAACTTTGGATCAGGAAAGGGCAAAAAGCTCATGCACAGGTTGTGGCAGGAAGCCAATGGAGTCAGTATCTTTTATCTGAGATTGAGAAGAGCAAGGCCGATCTCCCCAGGATAAGGGTACTTAGCTGTGACCGCAGATCGGCACAGTTTGTTGTTGAGGAGGTGGATCATATTCCTCGCTCGAGGCAGAGTACTTATCGAGTGCACCTTAGGCAGCGTACGTGCGACTGTGGGAGATTTCAGCAGCTGCATTTTCCGTGCAGGCATGTGATTGCTTCATGTGCCGCCGTGGGGATAGAGTGGGGTGCTTATGTCGATCCTGTTTTCATCATGGAGTCGGTTTTTAGCGTTTATGCGAAGGACTTCCCTCCTATCCCTGATCAGGCTATGTGGCCAGCATGGTATGGATCAACTATTAGGCCGAACAAAGGAATGCAACGTAAGCGTAGGGGGCGTCCCGTTTCCACCAAGATCCGGAATGAGATGGACTTGGTTGAGCGTCAGGAAAAGAGATGTGGGCTATGCAAACAGACTGGTCACAGCCGGCATGGATGCCCAAATGCGGCACATCCCGAGGATAACTAGTTTATTATCGTTTGTCATAGTTGGTTGGTTTAATATAGTTCATTGTTGTTTTATGTTATCTTAGTCTGTAATCCATCGAATATAATAGTTAGTGTTAGGATTATAATTGTTTGTGATGATGTATTTCTTTTATTTTCCGAAGTCTAATGAAATATTATATGCGCAAATCAACCGAGTGAAATTGGGTGCGTCAAAAATAACATACATAAAGTCGATATGGATCGGAAATGATACTATCAAAACTAGAATTAAATAACATCCAATACAAATAACAAAGTACATGGCAAATACGCATCACATGATCCTACTAAATACAAGATAACATTGAATACATAAATATATAACTACTATTGGGTCCCACGTCCGTGCAAGTGACCATCAGTGCCACATGCGGGAGGCCTAACAGTCCTGTGGGATCTACGTGGAGGAGGTGCAGGGCTCAGCAGCCGTGGAAGGATCCTGATCATGGACAGGCTGGGTGACTGTCGGGACTGGAGCACTGAAGTGCTGTGGTGTGCTGACGTGGCTATGGTATGAAGTGGGTGCGTCGTACGAAGGCGGTGTGGCCCACTCATGTCCTATGCGGGCAGGATCAAAGACCGGGTACCCAACTACAGGATGGGAGGAATAGGTGGAGACCCACGTGCCATGCTCGGCCTGTGTCGTGGTGGGAGGTGGGAGATGTTGTCCTGAACCCGATGCATGGTCACTACCCATACTGCGACTCGCACGGAATGATGCAGCAAGGCTGGCTAGCTGATCCGGTGGGCAGGTCTGAATCTGATATGCCACGTCTAAGCCAGCCCGATCCTGTGTCTGTGGAGTGAACCCTCCCTGCTGCTCATGGAAGATCTGAGGTCCCGATGAAGTCCCAGCATGGTAGGGCGATGGAAACTGTCGGGTGGGCTCGGGTGAGAAGGAAATCAAACCTGACGGGGACCCAGTTGGGAACGGAATCTGAAACCCAAGATCATCGTGTGCGGCCTCCCCGCCAACGTCACCACCGGCCTGATCATGTGCCTCGTCACCATCGTCCTCACCTGCACCAACCTCTTCCTGATAGGCGTACTCCTGCTCCTCCTCAGCCCTTTCCTCGTCCATCTCGCAGCCGCACCAGCCAACAACATCCGAGTCCTCCTGCGCTGGTCTCGACGCCTCACCCTACCCCTCGCAGGTATTGCCGTCCTAGGCGGAGGCTCTCGTGTAGTCCTCATGCGGGGAACAGGTGCATCGTCAAGCATAGTGAGCTCATCTCTGGCGTGAATAGGCTCAGCAGGTAGATCAGGTGGAGCCATGTTCCAACGTGGGTCGTTGAGATCTACCACCCGAGTGAGAAACCTGATCCCAGCCGCGGCACCCACATACCAATCGTAGTACTGTCATGTGCCTCGCTGGTCCCCATAGGAATGTACAGTGACCATCACCTCCGGTGACCTCCTACGCCCCCACCCATCATACCAAGTCTGTAATCTCGTGGGCCACCACACATCGTCCCCTCGGGCTGTGCTGTTCATGAACCTAGTCACGTCCACTGGGTGTCTCGGAATTGGCTGCTCTCCACCGTACTGCCCGATGACTCGGTCAATGTGATGCATCCCCACAAAGTTGAAGCACACCACAGGCACAGCTGAGCGCCATGTGTGTACCTCGCCCTGTGAACGCATCCAATCGGGAATAAGCGCCTGTATCCCAGGGGTATCATACGGAGTCCAGTGAATTTGACCACATGGAAATATGTTATTGCATCACAAGAATAACATATTGCATAACATAAACAAGAACACTTAATCATATACACATACCTCATCCCAAGTGAGTTTGTCTATCCTAGCACACCACCGCGGCAGACGTCCCTCCTGTACATCCCGGGATCCCTGCCGAGCTCCAATAAGCCTGTTCAACGTAGGATCAAAGATTAACCTGCCGAGCTCCAATAAGCCTGTTCAACGTAGGATCAAAGATTAACCACACATGTGTATGACAAATAAATGAAATATAACTGACACAAATGCATATTCACATACC
>JASCZI010000068.1:61065-73911 GCA_036250425.1 Stylosanthes scabra
TAGCCTGTGGGGCTCCCCCAGCCGGTGTGCCTTGGCCTACTTCCTCGGCCGGTTCGGGAGCAGGCGCTGCTCGTGCGGCTCTCCTGGAGCGTCCCCGAGGAGCCATTCTATCACACAACACTAAGGGAGGAAAGAAAGTGCTTAGAAAGGAAAATATGGAAGAGAGAGGGGGGAAAATGAGTGAATCCCGGGGCCTCCTGCCCCAATCAAAAACAAACTTTCCCTTTCGCCTCCTGAGTAGAACGACCCGAGTCCCATACTCGGTATTTTGGTTGCACCCTGTGACACCTCTTTTTAAAACGTCCCGACACAGCCCGTGAGGGAAGAGGTGCTTTCAACTACAATGACGAAAGCATCCCCACCCGAGCAAGCGTGTCAAACCCGCATCCCCAGATAGAAGAAGACATTTCTAAATAGCAAAGAGCTCACAATGCATACTAGAAGTGGTCTGCATATTGCCAGAACAACCCTTAAGCCAACCCCCATCCGATTCTTGAATACTACAACAAAACCAGCTAAAACCCATTAATTAAAAAGCTACCATCATAGTTCACCTTCACAAAATTAGTAGGAGGCGGAATCCAATCCAATCTGAGAGAATCTGGCAACATGGACTGAGATGCGGAAGAAAAGTACTCAAACTCACGGGTACTATGCCAACATAAAACAACAATCTTATCAAGACTCCAAGGATCATTTGAAGAACAAATATCATTATTCTTACTACACCAAACCCACAAAATGATAGCACAAAACAAGGATATTCTTATTACAATGAAATGTAATCAAGTTTAAGCAAGCACGAAGATCACTAACACAAGTAGGATAATAACCAAACCTTTGCTAAAATCGAAGAGACTTTGAACAAAAGAAAAAGAAGTGAATAATAGATTCAACATCACCTACGCAACGCACACACAAGTCCGAAGTAGTTAGGCCTCGCTTGAAACGAAAGGAGGCAATGGGAACAACATCATGAACACATAACCAAAGAAGCATTTTGATTTTCTTAGGGACCTTCAATCTTCATAACCATAACCAATTGAAGTTATTTTGCCAATTATGCTTGCTTCTAGCCAACTAGTCATAACCCTCTTTGGTAGAGTAAATATTAGAGATATTATATTTCCAAAACCAGCCATGTCCTATCCGCTTGAGAATTAAGATTAAAAGAGAAGATGAGGTGCTTCAAAGGATCAGGAATAACCATGTAAAGACCGTCAAGATGCAAAGCTCCATCTCTCAAAAGATCCTTCAACTTAAGCTCAGTATCTGAAATGTGGACAAAAGAAAGCTCCTCCGCTAATTTTCTAAAAGGCAACCAATTAGAATACCAAAAGGATTGGTCTAGATCACCAGTAAACCAAATAAACCCATCTTGCAGCTTCAACAGAGCTCTAGAAATGCAACACCAAACTTTCGAAGACTAAGAAGACGATGAGGACTCTAGAAATTTTTCATTGGGAAGGTGTTTTGCCAACATCATTTGAACCCACAACTTATCTGGAGAATGGTTCAGCTGCCAAACCAGCTTATTACCAAGCAGGGCTGTGTTCATGCACTTAGTATCTTTTACCCCAAGACAGAAAAACTTTTTAGGGGTGACTGCTTGACTTCAATGGACTAAACTCAAGGCTCGACCATCAACTTTCATTTTCCAAAGAAAATAACACATTAAACCATCAATTCTAAAGCAAATGGAAGAAGGAAAAGAAAGCACTAGCATTTGATAAATTGGGAAGGAAGAGGCAACATATTTGATAAGGCAATGCCTCCCTCCCTTGTTCAAAAGCCTGCCCTTCCAATCTATTAGCCTTGATTTAATCTGGTGTATGATGTATTGACAAAAAGATCTAGTTACTCTAGCATGATTAAGATTAACCCCAAGATAATTACCCAAATTCTGAGTAAATCTAATATGAGAAACACCCATGAGAGAAACTCTTCTACTACTGAAAATATTACTAAAACAAAGAGTCTTCGATTTCTCTAAATTTACCTTCACACACGAAGCCTTGTAGAAAAAATTCAAGGAGAACATAACTTGTTGAAGCTGACTCTTTCTAGCTTTACATAAAAGCGATAAATTGTCAGCAAAAATCAAATGAGAAAATTGAGGTCCCCTCTAGAAATCGCCATCGGATCCTAGATACCATCATTTGCCTGCTTAGAAATAAAACAAAATAACATTTCCATACAAATCACAAACAGATACGGAGACATTGGATCCCTTTACCGAAGCCCCTTACAAGGGTGAATTGCTTCCAACCTAGAACATTCCAATAATACTCAAAGAGGAAGCTTTAACACAGTTTAAGATAAGACGAACAAAAGGAGCAAGAAAACTAAAACTATTAAGAGTAGACTCCAAAAACCACCAATCCACCCATGTCATAAATCTTTTCAAGATCAATTTAAAAAGCAATGGTAGGTTTCTTGGATTTGGTTTTCTTCATGAAGTGAAGAACATCTTGGGCCACAATGATGTTGTCAGGAGCTCCTCTAACAAGAATGAAGCCACCCTAGTTTGGGCTGATGAAGTCATTTAAGTGGGGTCTCAACCTGTCCACTAAAACCTTAGTGACAATTTTATACACGATATTACAAAGATTTATGGATCGGAAGTCCTTCATGTAAGTAGAAGAATTGCACTTCAGAATAAAAACCACCAGACTCTCAAGAATAGCTGGATTAGGAGCTTCTCCAAGAAAGATATTATTCACAGTACATTAGACATCAGCACCCACAATATCTCAATACTTTTTGAAGAAATAAACTTAAAAACCATCCGGTCCCGACGCTTTGAAAGATTCCATAGAATCCACAGCCACCTTAACCTCTATTAACGTCATTGGTTTTGTGAGAGAAAAGCAAGCATCCGAAGAAAGAGATGGAGTAGGAAAAGCACACATACAATTCACATCAACAGGCTCAGAAGAGCAAAAAAAATTACTAAAAATGGAGATAGCTTCGTGCTGAAGCAAATCCAGATTAGTAGACCAAGATCCATCCCTAATAAACAAACCATGCACTTTATTCGATTTGCGATGCACGATAGTTTGGGCATGAAAGAACCAAGTATTCCTGTCACCAACACGGACCCATTGCTGCCTAGATTTTTTGTACCAAATAAAAGAGCTTTTCTTGGAGAAGAATAGAATTATAATCCTTTCTTAGAAGCTCCACTCTGGCCAAAATAGCAGGATCAAGATTCAAACCAAGAAATTGTTGAAAAGAAGAAGTCATCTGCAATTCAAGCTCCCTCTTACCAATGAAGATATTGCCAAACACTTTTCTATTAAAATCAATCAACTCACAGTAAAAAGCACGGAGATGGTCATGGGCAGCTACAACAGACTAATTCCAAGCCTTCTGCACAACAATTTTATAACCGGGGTGAGTTACCCAGCAAGTCTCCTAAAAACAAAAAGGTATGTTTCCCTTCTTCTGAGGAATCCCCATGCAGCGAATAAGGATAGGAATATTGTCAGAATTAAGCTGAGAAAGAACTTCGGAGAAAGCCTCAGGAAAAAGAAAATGCCAGTTCATATTACTACAAGCTCTATCTAAATTTTTGCAATACCAACATCGCCACAACAATTTCTATACCAAGTTAAACCAAAACCATTAAAAGCCAGCTCCATGAATCAACAGTTATCCAGAACATCCTAAAACAAAGAACTACGATGAGAATTGAAAAGGCCACCCCAGACTTCATGGGAAGCAAGAATCTCATTAAAATCACCCATGGAGACCTAAGGTTGATCAAACAGAGCAGCACTAGAATTAAGATGATTACAGAGGTTCAAGCGACTAGAAGACCGAGGGCTATTATAATTGAGCTATTAGATTGTCATTATGGAAAAGTATAGGTAACCAATATTTTTCTAACCAATAAATCAGTCAACTTAAAAATAGAACATCCATAACCACTATTTATAGGACGTCCATAATGAAAGTCATAGAACATCTAAAACCTAAAGCAATCATCAGTCAATTTTGTATTTTTTTTTAGAAATAGAACATCCAAAACCTAAAGAAATAGAACATCCAATTTAAGTTGTTGACTAATGTTGAGTATTGACTGAATTTTTACTGATTACCTAACATTGTTGTTTCATTATAGTTGAACTGTTATATTTTTTAAAATATTTTGGGGAATTACTATGGCCTCATTGTCCACATTAAGCTCCGCCACTGCACATGAAAGATTCGGAATAACAAAAATATATCCCAAAAATAATTAATTAGTAGTGACAAAAATACACATGTCATATATATTTTTGTCTTTTATTAAAAAAATTTAAAGTGTACTTTTATTGTTTCGAAATATCCATTTATACTTTTGAGCACCTCAAAATATTTAACTTGTAATTTTTTTTTATAGTTACTCGAGCTGGAATAATGAAGTAATAAAAAAAAAATAGCACACTTAAAACAAACGAAGATGCACAAAATAATTTGGAAGAACAACATTTCCAGCTAGCTGTATATATGCATACATATGATAAGCAAAATTAAACAACTTGGAAAACCTAATAAGTCTAAAGATTATTTCAGATCCTTATTTATAATAATGTACATTCTCTTATTGATTGGGTTATATATAATTAATTCATGACACCTCTTATCTTGTATCATCAGGAATGGGATGAAAGACTAAGGATGATATACATCTCTTGATATGAGGATCTTGAATTGTATGAGCATCTCTATCGTGATACATGCACATTGACATTCTTGCAAGGTTTACTGCAATTTCAATAAAAATTGGAGGCAACGAAGAATTTTGAGCTTCCTTATTCATCTTCTTCCATGTTGTGTTTATCATTGATTTTATATGTTCTTGAGCTTTAGCTTCAGATACTCCACTTTCGTTCATGTAGCATTGAATCGATGATGGAACATCACCCAACTCATTCTCGCGCTAAAAATTATAAATGAAAATGAAATATAATAACAAATGTGAGACAAATGTTGAATATATAAGAGAATTTAAACAGAAATGAAATTTTAATTGGAAGGGCACCTTGTGTGATCTGAGGTCGTTAATGAGTCGTGTAATTGTTGCTGAAAATTGAATTATGTCACAATATTCTTCTGAGTAACTCAATTCATCCCTTTTGAATGAATATGGAATTGCGAAATATGAATGAGTAAGCATAAGAGGGATGGCGATGGATATCCATGCGTTTTGAATATACTCTTCAAGACTTGGCGTATATCTACTGTAATACCATTTTGCTTCGGTGAAATATGATTTACAGAGATCTCTCCACTGAAGAAAGGTTTACCAATAAAACAAATTCATCATATAATATATGAGAAGTTAATTAGAATATTATTGTATGTATTTTGAGAAATTTATAACATACAAAAAAAAGAAAGTTTTGATAGTCAATATTAGGGAGATAATAGGAAGTCAATATTATTATTATTTTTTTTTTTTACCACTCACTATTTCTCTAATTACACTCATTGGCTCCCTAACGTTGATTCTGTAACATTATTATTTAAGAAAAAAATTAAGGTTGTTAAAAATATAGTAAAAATTAAACAATTTCTTACCACTTTCTTTAGATGTGGAGTGATATTGTTGCCATTAATCTTTAGGAACTCAGAAGCCAATTCGTTGACAAAATCATGGATGGCAAAGAAGCATATTTTCAAGTACTCCGGAAGGCTATCAACTGTCTTTGGATCCCATCTACAATTACAACAAAAGTATTAAAATTATTATTTATTTATTTATGTTGTAAAATTTTTCAATAGTGATGAAGTTTGAGGATTGAGTATCAATCAATTATTACTAACCTGTCAATTGCTTCTGTAAAAAGCTGTAACTCTTCTAGAGTTCCATAAACATCATAAAGATCATCAATTATGGTTGCTAGGGAAGTGACCTTTGCTAGGGTTGTTCTAGAAAATTCTAGATCTGGCTCAAAGCTCATTCCCATACCCCAAAAATAGCTCTCTACCAACCTATCTCTGGCAAAATTCAACTGCTTTGGAAGCCCAATTCTCCTCCACCATCTTAATAATAAAAGAAATGAACATCTTTTTATTAAGAATTGTTAACCAGATCGTTGATATAAAATAATTTATGAAAGAGCTGGTTTCTTTAACAAAATTAGAAATTTTCCAAACAAAATATATTTTTTCAATATAAAATTTCTAAAAGTGTAAAAATTACTTCAAATATTTATGGAAGAACGAAATTAATAAAGTAAGAAAATGAAAAATTAATTATTATATCTATTATATAAAAATGCTAGCTAGATTAACAAGAATTTTTATAAAACCAAGTATAGAACCAAGTCTTGTTATATACTTTTAATATCTCGATACATCTCAACCATCATTTTACTTAGATGAATTGATTACTAATAGATTAACTTAATCATGTAACATTACTCTTTCTATTAATATAAGTTTCACTATATTGATTTAAAAGTAATTATATTTTTTATTTTACTTTAATTTTTTATTTAAAAGAGTTCAATCTGTTATATATTGCCATAAATTATTATAACACCGAAAGAAGTTTGGGTTAATTAAATAGTGTTACTTTTATAATTTTATTGAATTTTTAATTTTGTTCATATTTTTTTTAATTAAATCACTACATTATATAAAATTTTTAATGAAATATTTTGTTACACAGTAAATATATATATTCTACAATAATTTCATTTATTTCAAATAATTAGCTTTTTGCTTTTATCATTTATTATTTATTATCTCTAATGAATATAATTAGGATTAAGTTGTGATAGACAATAATATAAAAATATGTAATTAAAGACATTTTAGAAGTTTCAAAATAAAAGGCATTAAAAAAACATGAGAAAGTTACAGCACCAATAGTAGGAGATGGGAAAAGAGCCCGAAAAAGACACACGGTACAACGGAAGGGGAAAAAATTGGGACCCAATAATAAATCATTGGAATATTTCATGTCTCTTTTCCAAGCATAAAGATCTACCCAATCAATTAACCAAAATAAATTTTGGGACCATATCCAACGGTATCAATGGATTGAAATATTGAATGGTCAAATTGGGGGGCTGCTCTAGCTTAAGGATAAGATTAGTTTGTATTTTTTATTTTTATTTTTTAGTTTTTTTTTATTTTATAAAAAAATGAATAACATAAAATAGTACAATTAACTCAAAATTTGAATAAAATTATGTTGTACTAATATAATTAGGTCTATATTATGGTGTCTATGGTTATAATGACCATAATAGCTGTATAATTATAGTAACACTTTAAAAGTGTAGTTAAAATCAAACTAATATTTTTTTATTATTTAAAAAAAAATTAATTTGAAAAATAAAAATAAAGTAGCACCAAAATGTACTTTAATTAAAGTGTTGCTAAAATTGTTCAATCATTGTATCTACTTTAGTCATAGGCATGATAGATAATACCACCAATTATTATTAATTGATAACGTTGTGATTAATTACCTTGATGTATACTGGAGTTCATCTTGGTGGATGGTTTGAAGAATGTTGAAATCCAATTTAGCGAAGTCGAGTAAAGAAGGATTCATTGTTTTTCTTGTTTGATAAGCATTAATGAACCATTGTGACTCCCATCTTGGAGCCCTCCATTGCAATGGAATCTCCAAAGAATGATCAATTAGGAGTGATAAGTAGTTGTTATCGTCATCATCATTCTTATTAGTTCTTGCTGAATATTTCTCAAGAATTTTTAACGAAAAATCTCTCCCTTGATTCATTATGGTTTCACCCTCCAATGCATAAAATGAAGCTTCATATAGTGATAATGTTCCCTTAAAATCATCATCCATTGACTGGCATTCTTTGAAATCACCCCTTACATCCAGAAAGTTAAGAAAAACATCTACAACAACACAATTTATATTAATTATGTGATCCTCAATTATTGATGATGATGATAGACATGAGTCATGAGATGTAATTTATGTGGATCTAAATTCTCAAATATAAAGATAAAGGATGTGTATTAATTTAACCTTCTTGTCAGAAATATAATTATTTATTTGTCTCATTCTATTTATTTAATTTTTTTGAAAAAAGCGATATTATAATATAATATGAGAGCTTTATGAATGAAATGGGTAGATTTCGATTTTTGTTAAATCTAAAAGAAAAAAAAAATTAGAACAAGGCAAATTAAGAGAGAGAAAATTAAAAAATCTATACAAGTTTTACCCAAACTCAAAAAATAATCTTGGGTCAAAGTGCATTTTAGAATCATAAACCATTTATGTACTACCTCCTCCTATCACTTAAATTTTTTGAAAAAGTGGTATATTACGATAGTTAAAAATAATATAAGAATACAAACAAAATATATAATCATAAAATGAAAAAAAAAGAAAAGAAAAGAAAAGAAATAAACCTGTTGATATGTGATAACCATGTTGCCTTAAGATCCTAAACTCGAGAGCTGAGGCATGTAAGTCCTTCATATTCTTGGATTTATTCATGTTATAAATGTTGTCCAACATGTTCCTTATTTCATTCTTGAAATTATAAGCCACCCCAAGTCTTTGCAACACATCAATAAGATCAAGTTGATCAAGTTCATTTTCCACTTTGCAAAGCATACTTCTAACTTTTTCCATCAGCACTTCTCTTTGCTCTTTGTATTTCCCTTCCTGCGTTAATTAATTTTAATATGCTTAGCTCTATTAAACATAAAATATTTGTGTTTCTCTGCCCACAAGTTTAAACTTTTGGAGAAAAAAAAATATAAATTTTAAATATCCAATCACTTCCATGGACGAAATATATGAGAAATATTGAAATTTCAATAATTTAGCCGTTAGATGTTAATTTATATATATTATATTTTTTTAATTAAAATCAACCATTAAAAATATTTGATATTTTTTTGTATATTTTAAAAGAAAAATATAGGAAATTAATATTTTTTAACCAATAAAATACAATAAAAAATAAAACATCTGTAATCACTGTTTATGAAATATTTACGGTTAAAGTTATATAATATCCAAAACCTAAAGCAATTAACAATCAGTAAATTTTATATTTTTCAGAAACAGAACATCCGATACCTAAACAAATAGAATATTCAATTTAAGTTGTTGATTGTTCGCTGAATTTTTATTGATTAACTAGCATTGTTGATTTTAAAATTATCCTTTTATATATATATGTGTGTGTGAGAGAAAGCATGCATACCTTATATTTGCTGTTCAAAGACTGGATGTAATCATAATTCCAAGAAGAAGGTTTGAAATTGGCAGATCGACGAGGTATTGCTTGACTACTATTTTTAATGTTATTGGAAGCATTGCATTGAGTTTTGAAGGTGTTGAATTCCAGACATGAAGATCTTTTTTGCTGAGGACGAAGAAGCACTTTAGAGAAAGTAGCTGCTGGGATTGAATAATTTGAAGCCATCAATATTGGCAGATAATCCATTAGCTGGCTAGAACTAGAGATCAGAGAGGAAAAGCGATTTGTGTAACTTTTCTTTTTCTTTCTCCTTTTTTATATTGGGAATGAAGTCTTAGCTTAGTTTGTTGGATTTTGTTTCATTTTCTCCATAATTAATTGCCACCATAGGTTTCTTTTATTTGTATAGCTGATAGCTGATTCCACTATAAGAGATGAAGAGATAGCACGTGTTTTATTTGTTTTTGAAACAACTAAGTAGTGCGCGTAACGGAACTTGTTACTTTGTATCATTTTCTACACGTTCTTATTGTGAAGTCACATTTTTTAAAAACTTGAAATAGGCCAAACTCATTCGATATCTCTCTAAATAAATGAGTTTTATTTATAAAAGAAAAAAAATATGGACTAAACCGGCCTGAGCTCGAAATGACAATGTAAAAAGGAATGGGATAATTGATGTGAAACACTTTTTTTTATATAACTTCTCTTATTGTGGGTTGAGTTGTATGTAAAAATTGGAATTTATATTAGATGTGTGATTAATTAGTCCTTCATCTATCGGGTTAAGAAATATCATAAAAAAATAAAAAAATAGATAAAAATACACATTATTTTTCACACGAAAGACAAAAATATAAATTATTTATTTAATAAATCAAATGTACACACAAATAATAATTTTTTAATTTTTTGAGGATAAAAGTACATATTATTTATTTATAGTGAGCTTATATTAGATGACAAAAGAATAGATGTGTTCAACAAAAGAAATTATTTGTATGTATATCCGAAACATTAAATAAATAATGTATATTTTTATTTTTTTATAAAAAATCATGTGTATTTTTATCTATTTTTCAAAAAAAATAATATTGCATGTAATAACCACCGTTCACTATTGTTATATAGTGCGTACTACCACAAAGAGAGATTACCATGAATACAATTAAGAAGATTAAATCTATTGTGAAAATGATTACACGTATTGCAATGGTGCATCATGGTCTTATAGTTTAGGAACTATTTCGAGTAAGCCTTCGTACGGAACAAGAACATTGGTGTTACTGTGTACTCTTCCGTTGAAATATTATAATGTTAAGAAAAAGAAATGGTTGTGATGCAATGTTGGTAGGCTGTGGTGATTTCGTACTTGTTTTGGTGTAAGCTAGGTGACCCCTTGTTGATATAGTTGATTACTTGATTTGGCATGTGTGTCCCTCTTGTCGAATCCCTTTCAGAGGAGCCCTTCTCAGCCAGCTGTTTTTACTGAATTGCTTTGGCAACCCAACTACTTAGACTTTGTCTATAGGTTCTCGTTTGTTAGTGGTTGACATAGATGGATCCCTAGAATCAAATAATGTAGAATACCGCTACTAACTTTAGGGCATCAATAGAAACCAATGAGTGTAATTAGAAAAATAGTGGGTGATAAAATAAAAAAAAAAATGATATTAATTTTTTATTGTTTCCCTAATATTGATTACCAAAACTATCTTAATAAAAAAATATTAATATGAAATGAAATATTACTAAGTGTATGAAACCAAAAATAAATAAAATATTACTAATATGTATGTTAGAGTATACTACTATACGGTCCATATATGTATTATACAAGACTAATTCTTGTAGCTTAGCATAGGGTATATATTGGAATACTCTTGTATTTTATCATTACTTTACAATCAATAATATTCAGATATTTTTCATTCCTTCTCTATCTCTCTTACTTTCCTTTCATTCTTTGGTTCTGCATCTTCTTCTTCAAGGAGAATAAACTCCATTGTTACATTTCAGCTTCTCAGATCATCATAGCAGCATCCTCAACATGGTATCAAGAGCTTGAAAATTTTCTCTTTCTTTCTTCCCGATCCACCATGGCGCTGCTAATCTCTGCTCAAACTCTCAAGAACGAACTCATCCCCCTCGCCAACAAGCTCGATGAGAACAACTTCAGCACCTGGCAGAAGAGCGTTCTTCTTACAATTTGCACCCTCAAGCTTCAAGATCATCTGTCATATGATAAAACCCCACCTCAATTTGAAGAAATCTTGGAGGAAGAAGCGGAATTTGAGTCTGCCTCAAAATCGGCCATTGCTGGTGAAGAAATCCCGAAGAAAACACCAGCTTCTAAGAAGAAGGTTCTTCGGGAGTCTCAGAAGTATGCCGATTGGACACAACATGACTGTGCACTCATGACTTGGTTAGATGCGTCGATGACACTTTCGTACAAGAACAAGGTCGTCCATTGCACCTCTTTTGTACAAGTCTGGGAAACGATCCAACAAATCGATCTTCACAGCTTCCTCAAATACACGAATTCAGAGCATCAAGACTCAACTTCATGTGACCAAGAAGACGGGTACGGTTGCTGATTACTTGCAATCTATAAGAAATCTTGTGGATTCTTTACATTCCCTTGGCCATACCTTCACTGATTCGGACCATATTCAAGACATTATTGATGGCCTGCCCGATGAGTATGACAGGTATGTTACATCTATTCTGTCTCGCCTCACCACCTTCACCATACACGACGCGGAGAGCTTCCTCGTTGCTTTTGAAAATAGGATTAACAAAAAGAATCAGAATCTGGCTGTGGCACATTTGGCTCAATCTAATACTGAATCGTCCCAACCCTTTGGAAGGGGAGAAGGAGGCAGAAACAGACGTGGTGGTGGTGGCTTTCGAGGAAGGGGTGGCCGTTCATAGTGCCAGCTATGTGGTAAGCTAGGTCACACTGTGTACACCTGTTATCACATGTATGATCCTCAATATCAAGCACCATCTTAGAATTCATCCTCTACCATCTGATGCATGAGCATCATTAGTGATTTTAATTATTCATTTCTTGCAAATTAAGTAACAATTAGTCTTATACTCAATCAAATTCATCACTTTTATCATCATAGCTTTGAGTATTTGAATTCAATGACAAATTGCAGAAAATGAAGAAGATTAACAAAGGATTAGAAGAAAAAGAATTGAAGAAGAAGGGATCAAAATCAAAGCAAGACACTTAGAAGAAGTTAAGGATTAATTGAAGAATTATTTGGTGATTTTTGAAGAACTTGGGATCACTTCCAGTAGCACCCCATGGGCGTTCAAAACGCCATATGGGGCGTTGGAAACGCCAGCACCAAGTTCAAACGCCCAAGCTCTCATTTGGAAGAAGCTTTGGGGCGTTAAAAGCGCCAGGAAGGGCGTTGAAAACGTGGGCAACAAATGACATCCTGGAAGTGCATCATCAATCAATTTAATTGGTGGAAAAATCAAAGGAAATTAGGAGATGTAATTGGCTAAATGAAGGGCTTAATTCATGGGATAAATTTGTAATTTGATTAGTAAGATCTCCTAGAGATAAGATAGAAATTAGATTAGTTGATTTGATTGGATTTGGATTTGATTTGATTTAATTTTGATTTTA
>JASCZI010000068.1:83597-100934 GCA_036250425.1 Stylosanthes scabra
ACCATAAAAGTCACCAACTTAAAATAAAGCACTAACCTTGAAAGAAGATTAATGACTTTAGATGGCAAATATATTATAGGACACAACTTCAGATGGCAAACAGTCATACATACATAGTTAAAAAATATGCTGCCTACATACATAGTTCACGAAACAGTCAGCAGAATACCAAGAAGAAAAAAAAAAGCAATCAAGCCATGTCTGTTTACTGTTCATACTAATTTAAACCATCTAAAATTAGTTTCTAATTCAAGGCACCCTATGAAAAGTCTATTAAGTCCAACCTTCTACATGATTGAATTGAACCCCAAACAACTAATTGCTACAATACAAACCTTGAGAACAAAATTAATTGCTGAGATCTCATTTCAAGTAAGACAACAATTCATCAATGCCAAATAACATATTTTATTGTATAGCAAGACAATAAAGATTAATAAACCAATTAAAGATGTAACATCAGATTCAATCCAAAATAAAAGAGATTTCATGACACAAATCTTCTACATGATTGAAACAAAAATTGAAAATTGAAACATACACACTTTTGTTGAGAAAGCAAAAGGCAGAGATATGAATACTCTAAGTTGGTTATGGAACCTTCTATACATGCAATTTCAATTCCTCTCTTCAGATATCAATGGTTTTGGTAACTCATGAGAATAAAAGCAAATTAGCAAAAGTTGAGTTAAACTAAACTAACAGAGAAATTATTTCACTTAATAAGAATAATAATAAAAATAAGATTTTAGCAATAATAATGAGTAAACCATTTAAATACCTTAGCTTCAAGCTTATTTGGCACTGTTTCAAATGCAAGGAGATCAGCACCAGAATCTGCTAAAATTTGAACTCTGCTCCGATGAAAATCTTTGAGAGATTTCAAGGTTATAGCCTCACCATAATCCCCACTGTTAGGAACAAAATGTTGCTGTGATTAGAATGAAAAATTAACAAACTTCAACATTTGTAATGTTTATACAGGAAAATCCCAAAACTATATATCATTAACTATGTAAACAGAAGATACAAAACTGCATAACCAGTAGAAACTAGCGGACATTCAAACTTGTTCATGTGTTCAAATTCCAAACACACCAACCACCAAGATAATCAAGCAGAAGAAGAGAGAGTATTGAAGATGTACATTGGAGTACGTACCTTTAAGGAACGGGTAAAGGAGCAGTGTCTTCGGTGATCTTGCGAACAGAAGAAGAAGCTTCTTTTTGTTCTTCCTTCTCCGAAGCAGCAAATGAAGAAGACGCTACAGCGCCGGCGCCGCCGCGGTGGTGGTTGAGATCAGAGTGAACCACGGCGTTGGAGAATGGGGCATCGGTTAAAGACAACGTTCTTCTCCTTTGTTAAACTATGTCTTCAACCACGGTGTTAATTGGCTGAGGGAAAAGAAATTAGAAATTGGGAATTAGGGATTTGGGGCTGATTTTGGGTTTTGGGGCTGGCCCTAATTCAGCCCTCCTTATTTGGGCTTATTTAGGGTTAGGGCCAATAATTTTTTTTAAATATATTTGGGGGCTGTGGGCTGAAAAATATGGGAAGGGTTTAGGGCTGGCCCTAGGGTTGGGGTTTTTTTGACAGCTCTACCCATGTATCAGAGCATTCCGACATTATAAGTCAACGGTACAAGTCGATGGGACATACCTTTATGGAAAATACAAGTGAGTTATATTGGTTGTCATTGCACAGGACAATAACCAAAATATTGTACCTATTGCGTTTGCCCTCGTTGAAGGAGAGACCGCAGGTGCGTGGGACTTTTTCCTAACGAATTTGTGTAGGCGAGTCGTAACTGGAACGGGGTGGGGATCATTTCATACCACCATGAGTCTATCAGGGCCACAATAAATTGTAGCAACGACATGTGGGACCCACCGAAAGCATATCACCTATTCTGCATCAGGCACATTGCCTCTAACTTCCTGCGACGATTCAAGACCCCTCATTTGCACCATCTTTTTGTTAGCATGGGTATGTGACCTTATAGTTATTTATAATAAGGACAATTCTATGATGAAGAGGTTTTCTCATGCATAGGGTGAAGAGTTGTACAATTTTTGTTTTAAAATTTAATAAAAACTAAAATAAAATACTTTACATGATTGAAATCCAACCATTCATCGAAAGAAATCTTCATCTCTTCATCATTCTCCTCTTCATCATAGCATGTACCTTATAATAATATCAACTTGAATCCTGGTAATAATAACTATTTTCGTTACATTGGCAGGTTATCCGAGGACTGTAGAGGAGTACAACACAAACCGCCAGAAGATAATGGACTGCGACGAGACATATACTCAGTGGTGCGACAACATTGGGTGAAGTCAGTGGGTTTTGGCCTTTGATACTGGACAACGATAAGGTCACATGACGATGAACCTAGTAGAGTACTACATTAATTCAGTTCTAAAAGGTGCACATAACCTTCCGGTGACATCTCTTGTCAGTGCTACATATTATTGGCTAAACGAGCTGTTTACCCGGAAGTCCAACGTGGCGCACGAGAGAAGATGCGCAGGACTTATGCACTCAGATTTTGCGACGAAGCGTCTAGAGGCCAGATCCCAGCGTGTGGAGAGCATGGCAGTCACTCGATTTGAAAAAAGGGGTGAGGTTTTTGAGGTGCGTGACAACACTAACCAAAAGTTACTCACCATAAATCTTGCACAAAGGACTTGTTCTTGCTGTATATTTCAAGTGGAAAGGTTACCGTGTCGCCATGTTTTTGTGTGTTATGCTAATCAACGTTTGGATTGGCAAGTATATGTTCATGAAGTATACAAGATAACAGAGATTCGCAAGGTTTATTGGTACGAATTTGTACCGTTGGGGGAGATGGATTCATGCCCTACGTGCGATGGACCGAGGATGATACCTAATGTCCTAATCCAACATTAAGACGAGTGGCAAAAGGGAGGCCGAAATCAACCCGTTACCTGAATGAGATGGATTCGAGGGATATGCGTGGTCCGAGGATATGTCGTCTATGTGGGCGATAGGGTCATAGCCGATCTCGATGCCCTTAGCATGGTCAGAGCTCATCCGATATTGTTGGACCTTTCTAAGTTTATTATGTATTATTATTATTATTATTATTATTATTATTATTTTAGGTTTAATTACTCTACTAGTCCCTTTAGTTTCACCAAATTTTTAATTAGGTCCATATACTTCTTTTCCTTTCAATTGAGTCCCTATACCATTTTTAAATTTGTAATTAGGTCCCTATTAACAATAAGTGTGAAAGAAAACATTTATAAAATGTGAATTTTTATTATTCTCGTACCTTACACTTTACGTATGTCTTATATTCACCAAGATATATTTGTATTTACCTTTTTCATCAATATTCCTTGAAAATATTCTCAATTTGCATGAATCAAAGTCGCATATGTTTAGAAAGCTCAAAACATGTTTAAAAAGAGGGAAAATATTTATTCTATTATTTTAAAATATAGAGAAATGTCATATTTAATTAGTGAGTTAGTCATTAGTTTTTGTGATATCTTCAATTTAGAGATGAAATTTTTCGTTAATTCTAATGTTTTCGTCATGATAGAGACCTAATTATAAAATTTTAAACAATATAGGACCTAATTGAAAGGAAAAAAAAGTATAGGGACCTAATTAAAAATTTCATAAAACTATAGGAATCTATGAATTAATTTAACCTTATTATTATTATTATTATTATTATTAAATCATTATTGTCAATTAAGTACCGTGTGTTTGGTGCTTTGTATTGGTATCGCAATGTTATTATTATTATTTAAACAATTTAAATTAAAACAATTTAAAATATGAAAATAATTAAATTATTATTAAATTTGAAGCATGAAAAGTAATTCAATTGGAGATTTAGATTTAAACAGGGTAACAAGAATCATCATGATTTAGAAAAGAACAGAACAAAACACATCAGACAAATGGAAACTTAGATAGCATTGGCAAGGCTGAGCATAACACTGATCTGTGCGTTGGCGTCCTGCTCCTATGCAAGCGCGTCCATCAGCGACATCAATCAAAATGGCGATCAAGGATAAGAAGTAGCGTCCACCAGAGCCTCTGCCTCTTCTTTGCGCAATCCCGGTCGTCATCGCCGCTTCGTCATCTTCTTCTCGTTGCCGCTTCTTCTTCGTGCATCCCTATCCAATAGTGGCGGTGGTGAGATTAAAGATAATAACTTGTATTTTGTTTGGATGATAAATCTTTTTAATTTCGAATGATAATTCTTGTGTTGGTGAGGGTTGTGGTTAGTGGTGGTTTAGAATTAGGCGGCGATGAAGTTACGGATGATAATTTGTATTCTATTTTGGATGATAATTTTTTTTCATTTTCGGATGATATTATCTTTTTTAGTTTCGAATGATAATTTTTTTAATTTTATATGATAACTTCTAATTAAACTTATTAGTTCACTAATGTTGGTTCCGTATCCCATTAGAAAATAAAAATACAAACTTAGCCAAGTGATTCACTTTGATCGTAAGATTCTTATCCAAAATCTTTAATTACAGTTTCTTTAAAAATAGAAATGTCAACTTGTCTGTTTTTTTTGTGTAAATTTTTCATACATAACAATTCTCCCATTAAGAAGAAATCTATACAAAAAGTTTTTTACTTTGTGAAAAGGGAATTTTAAAATGATGTAAAATGGTCAAATGGATGTAAAAACATTTCTAATGATACGATTGCGTATCAACACTTTCCTATAAAATAAAAAACACATTGCTTTTGGCTAGAAATAATTTCAAAGCCCAAACTCACCTTTGAAAAGGAACAAAGTGAAAAAAACCTAACAAACAAGTATCAAATGTGAGATATCACAATGCAGAACCAAACACAGTATAATTACTCAAAAAAACAAGGATTTTGCCAATCCTGCAGAAATTTAAGCATTTATTGATTACTCATTCTCCTAAGAGATAAAGACCTTTATTCAACTTATGACTAAAACATGTTCAGTTTTGTCTGTGAAGTAAAGAAGCTTCAAACATTATTGAAGTTGGGAGAGGAGAAGGCAGGCAAAAGAGCAGGGCTGCATGGTGATACAAATTTTTCTTTTTTGTTCTTTATAAGTTTGAGTGACCGGCTTGAACTTTCACCCTATGCCATGAAGTGTTTAATATTCCTCTCAAGTTCCAAATGTCTTCAACCTTTTCAGGTTGGATATTTGCAGCTGAATCTATCTGCAAAATCAGCCAGCAGAATCAGAAATATACATATATAGAAATTTAAGCCATTTAGCATCAACCTATGAGCCTATACATTTGTTTTTTCTTTTACTAATAAGGGTATGTTTGTTGAGAGGTAAAAATGGGCGCGAAATTTTATAAGCTTGATGTATGGAACTCATGAAAATTTTGATCCTAATTTTAGCCCCTAAACAAAGATATTCTAAGAAGGAAATCAATAAGGCCATAATCATTTCTACAAATACTCACATGAAATTGATACCTAGAGAGATCTAAAGACATACATAAAAGTACTAGATGTATAAAATATCAGAAAACCCTAGAAAATTAAATATTTAAAAAAATGTTTAATTGACATTGGAAGACAGTGAAGAAAGTTTTTGCACATTTGATGAAGTCAGAAAAACTATCAACTTAGCCATTGAAGATACGGTTGGCTCCTCCAGCTCCATCGACTATCTATTTGTATCATTTATCCATCATCATATAATAAATATCATTTGCATCATTTCAATTTCCCATACAACTTCATTCATCAAATTAATCTAATTACTTCATAAAACTAACTTAATCATATGAACTGGAACATAAGCATCACCGCATTAGCCAACTTGTTTTGTATTATGCTTGCAGGAAAACACTAAAGCTTTAAAAAATGTTATTTGAACCCTTGGAAGACTTAAGACACCTAACAAGTTGTGAGTTCATGTTAGCGTTCGTAAAAATAGATTGGTGTAAATAATCTGGAAACTGGAATAGATAACAGTTTCAACAATGTCACATTTTGAACGAACCATATCCTGTTATGATCTCTTAGATATATAGATGTCATCTTGCTAGTTCCATAAGAAAAGTACCTAGAATCATGATAACGAGATGAAGATGTAGTACATACCGCTTTTGCAATAATCTCGGTGCTCTGATGAATATCAGTTGTAACCTCAAATAGAACCCATGCCCATTTGTCACTATTGGAGCCATCTGCTACGTATTGGACACTACTTTTCTGACATCTCGAGGCTTCAATCCAGCTTTTGCCTCCGTCAACAGAAATATCGACTCTCTCAATGCCTCTGCCACCACCTGATGCTGCATACCCACTAATTTTTACCTAAATGTCATATCCAAGTATTAAACCCAAAAATTCAAGCAATGTAAAACAAGATCAAGAAAAGAACCATGTTTGCGCGTTTCAAAATGAACCAACAAAAGCGCATTCAGCCCATCTACATAATCATATAAACTAACCTTCCCAAGCTTTATTGTGCTCACATCTTCTAGAGAACATATAGCACACTGCAAAATGAAATTATTACTTATTAGTACCAAAGTATTCCTTGAAAAATGCATAAATTTATTCTGTCTGGTGGACTCGAGCCTGGATTTAAAAATATCAATCAACTTTTTTTCTGTCTAACTCCAACTAACTTACGTACAGCAGAAAGTACAATTATCAGAGTACCTGAACAGGGAAATCCATTTGGGGCCTCCTGGTTGACCAATTAATATTATCCCAATTCACTGATGGTGGAAACATTTTGTAGTCTTTTTGCATGAAGAAACCCTAAAATTTGATTATGTTAAGTTCTAGAACATTCTGTAAAGAAAGTTTCGGTATTTTAAGTTGTTTATATCGCATATCAGACCTGGCATTCTTCTTCAATAATATTGATATCTTCCAGCCATTTAACAGATCGGGCTCCAATAACGCCAGGCACAACTACGCGTAAGGGATACCCATGATCCCTGTTAAGAGTCTAAAGAAAGGAAATTACACATTAAATTGCACTGATCATTGCACACACAAAAGGGAAAAGGAAAGGAAAACCTGAAAATTGTAAATTAACACTAGAGTATAATGCATAGATTTTTCAGAAACCACAGAGAAGGTTGGAAGGGTTAATGGTTAAAATGAATTAGAACGGAGAAAAACTACTATTAATACTACTCATGCATGTCACAATAAGTTCATCTCTCAGCTGTATCCTTGAACATGCTTTCCAATTGGGATAGGGACTAACTTATTGATCAGTTAATTCACCTAATTGTTAAATTTGAGCTGATGTACTATCAAGAGAATTTTAGCCCCCTCTATAGCTGTAACCATTTTATGTCCTCTTGATGAATTCATTAATATATACATATATAATGTTAAGAGAAGTTAGTGTAACAAGATATCCCTTCAAAGTTTGGAATATAATAATGGTTGTAGCGGGAACCAATTTTCTGATAGAACATTTTAAGGTAAATCACAGGAGGATTGAGGACGCACTAAGAAGCAAGAATTATTAGGTTTAGAGAAAGTGAAAATTCCATAAGTAATAAAAATTAAAATAACAGTGACGATGACACACACAGAGATAAAGGGAACCATTTATCCTGCATATCTTGCCAAATTAAGAAAATATATTTCCACGGTGAAAATAACTGTAGAAAAAATATTTAACCGCCGGGCTTCTTTTAGTTAGTAACTAAAGCTGCATTAGAAGAACCTTTAAAGTGTTTGGTGTAGTATGAAAATAGCAAAAATACAAAGGTAAAATTTACATACTTCTGCATTCATTTCATAAGCAAGTAGAACATCTGCTTCAGGATTTGTCGCCTGACTGAGAGGAATTGATGCCTTGTAAGGACCTCCTTTCTCCTCCTATAGATTTTTTGAGATTAAAATAAAAATCAACAGAATAATATCCATGAATAAAACTAAAAACAAGAAGTAATACATGATGTATGATTCAAATACATGTGGTAGTGATTACCTTACACTTATCAACACTAACAAACTCAACATGTTTTCCACCAAATTGAGTGCTACTGGTCAACTTTGGTATTCCAACTAATTCAAGAACATCACACAACTTGGCACCACCCCAAACAGCTGAGACAAAAAGTATAATTAAAAGTAATCAGAATTTATGATCTATTCTGTTAAACATCTCAACTGCTAAGCTAACTAAGCAAGGAACAAAAACAATAGCAAGCCTCAAGTTGAATAACACCCTTGTCCTGAGATCCAATTCTAGCCATATCAATTTACCTACGCTTTTGGATGAAACATAGTGATAAAGAACAAAAATCATCAGAAGTCATTAATAATGCCACGTCATTCTAGACATTTAATTTCTAACACAGGATTCTAGTTCATATCAATCAAGAGGTTTTTTTTAAAAATAAGAGGTGAGATAATAAAATTTTAGCCAATACATCTTATGGAGAAATTACACCGACTTTCCCTAAAGGTTGGTTAAGCATGATTGGTTTAAGTGAAATTGACCCCCCTAAGTAAAATTATGATTACAATTGTGTGAATTGTTGTATTTTATAAAATACAATGGAATCGAACTAAGGAGATAAATGTTAGAGGGTTGTCCAGTTGACTTCCACCAAACTACAAGGGAGATGGATGTAATTCTCCTAATGTGATATAACAGTCAATAATCGAAGTTAACAAAATATCATATGATCATTTAAAATTGTAACATGACTATATCTTTTACTGTTGATCATTTATGTAAAAATTAATGGCCAATATTATACACATGCGCAGACATACGTATATGTATGGCTATCAAGCACATATATATAGCTCATTCAATCCTTGAGCAATTTCAATGTTCATATCAATCACACAGAAAATGACATATGCTAACCATTTCCAATGGCAGAAACATCCCAGCCAACACCCTTGACAGTTCTAGTCTTGCTCATGGCAGTCCTCCTATTTCCCGCACACTTAGGAACCCAAAAAGTGAAAATCAAATTCATTTGGAGTATGTATACCAAAAAAAAAAAGCCTTCCAAAAGAAAAAAAAAAAGGAAACACGTCACATTTCTTATTAATTTGCAACCAACCTGTAACGTGACAGTGACATTATACTTGGGCAGCATCCTGCCACCAAAATAAGCAGGTCAGTAACAAATTCATGTTTAACAAATCCATAGAATCAATCGATGCACTCACCTAATATCCTTCATGAAAAGCTGTTTGGGATTTTCCACCAAACCTGATATCTTCACGGAGTATCTGCTCCTCAGCCAAATAGGTCATAATTTAAGTTAATTTTATTTTCCATTATTAGTGAAGCTAAAAAAAAGGACATAAAACAGAAGGGAAAAAGAGGAACCTTTCAATGTCTTCAACGATGGGAATAGGGCCATGGTTCCTCTTGTAAAAGAAGTCTGAAGGAGTAATGTACGAGCATGCCAGTGCTGAACGTGGTGGCTCTGCGTTGAAAGGTTCCTGTCAAAGAAGAACATGGAAAAGGATGATTATCTACAAAACATAAATGGAATATTTATGAAACCACATAAGACCTGGGAATAATTATGATAACGAAAAGGCTTGCCTTGGAGTTAATTTTTAGACAAGGGTGACGAGGAGGCTCTCTGGAATAATCTGAAGGTGCAGTGAGTCCAGGCATTCTTCTTGCTCTCTTTTGATGTTTGAGGATAAGGGGTCAGTTTGAGATTGTCTAAAGGAGGAATTAGCAAAGATTGGATGAAGGAGAGGGGAAAGAACAGAAAGGAATCAAATTGGAGCGAGGCTTTGAGAGAATATATAATATTAAGCCATATGGAGGTGATGAGAAACTCACCCTGCTTACTGTCTCTTTCCGTCACGCCGCACTCTGTGGTGTTTGAGTGCTTAAGGATAAAATCCAAATGCTAGAGCATAAATCCTAATAAAACATCCAAATCCATATGACAAGACACGATTATTAGGAAGAGTTATAAATATTTAAAAAGAAGCCACAATGGTCTTTAGGTGAAATCATATCATGTTAAATATTTGGGTGTTCATGAGTAAATGGTAACTCTTTTGGATATATATTATCACATTTTAATTTATGTTTAACCATTAAGTTCCAAAAGTAATACTGATTGATAAACAAGTTATCCCAAGTTAGCTTTTACAGGAAACAAGGGGAAAAAGGACTGATTCAGTCCCCGGATACCTAAAATAACCATTCTATTACAAAATAAACTTAAAATCACAATATCATCTCACAGTTGAAACTTAATATATTCCAAAATATTGCCTTTAAGTTTTCACAACAGCTAATGCATATATGATGAAGTGGGTTAAAATAACTAGTTAACTAATTTACCAATGAAACAATACAAATCAAAGATTTTTACACAAGTTCAAGGTATCCGTAACTAAATTTATAGAAACTTAACAGTAATTTAAGTGTATCAATTACAATATGAGGCAACACAAGCAATGGTAAATGGAATCGTAAGAAAGGGCACAAAAATGGCAACCTCATGGGCTGACAGGCTAGATAAGGATCTTCATTTGAGTGTTTGACTAATCAAGAAAGTTAGCTGGATTATGAAAGATGCATGCATGGTGCGTTTGTTTTAGCTTTCTCCGATAAAAAATCAGTTATATATATATATACACACACTGAAAAATCAGTTTTGACATAATTGTACAGATTTCATAACAATATCAAATTTAGAAGGAAAAAAATTAGCTCACCTTTTTTGGGGGAAGAAAACAAAATAGAGTAGTTTCTAATTAAAATTATTTCCAGCTTCTAAAATCAAGTTGTGAAATACTGAAATCACTTTTTTGAGAATCAGCAACAAACGCACCCATAACTTTTCTTCTCCACAAATAAGTAATGTAGCAAAGTTTGTGAAAATGTAATATTCTATCTTAACAAACCACCTTACTACTTCTACAATTTCCAAATCACATAAGAGAGAATAATACTGCACTAAATAATTCTAACACTATGGTTTCTGCATAGATAAATTTATCTATTGCAATAACCGATTAAGAAAAACCATAATTCACAAGTTCAATTACAGTTTACATGTAAAATGAAAAACACACCAGCGAATAAGCTTTCAATAAAGTCCACTGTGTCACTAGAACATTGATTAGTTAAAAATGTGAAATTCTAGGGTTCTAGTTCTAGAAACAATTAACCAAACAGAATAATCAAACATGCATTCAATATGAGAGGAAATAGATGAAACCAGTACAACAATAATGAAACTGATAAAGCTTCGGAAACCTCGTTAAGCTATAAATATAAAGATTCAATCTAAGAGTTTGGCAAATTGGTATAAGAAAGAAAAATGATTGAATTTCAACAACAGAGGACTAACGTAACAGAATTTTCAATTCGGTGATAAGAGCAAAGAAACTTCGAAAACGAACATTGAAAATCTCCACAAAAAGTTTCATAATTAGGAGGAGGATTTGAATTAGGGAGAAATAAAGAAGAGAATGTGAATTATAAGTTGGCGTACCTGCACTGGAATAAAGCGAATAAGAATTGAAGTTTCTCTGTGGAAAGCTTAGTGTTTAATATTGATACTTGATAAGTTGATAGCATCGAAGAAGGGTATGATAACAACTGGAAATGTCTCAAAAAAAGTAGGCATACGCCTTACAAAAAGTTCACGCCCCTCTTTATCTCTAAAGATAGGATGTCCTAACCAACCAACGGCTATTCCATCTCCATTATCCATTGAGCCCGCTCTAAATAAGCCCCCTTTTGCCGGGTTATTGCCGATGTAATCATAAAAAGCTATCCCGTTCGGTTCTGCGATATTTGAGAATCGCCGTCAATACCTCGGTGTGGGTTCGGGATACTCCCTTGTTCCACAGTCCGGGGCTATTTAAACTAACCAATTCAGAATTCTCCGATGTACTAGTATTTTGTTACATCCTATTTTAATAATTAAAAAAAGAAAGAGAGAAATTCTTCGTCATCAAAGGTTAAAGGTTTTTAAGATTTAACCGGTTTGATCGGGGTTGAACTGTCAATAACCGTTTTATAATAAAATAATATATAAATATAAAATAAAAATAAAAACATAGAATAAAATTATATCACGACATATACATTAAGATGTCTTCTAAATTTAAAATATTACACTAACAAAAGTGTATAATCTCACTCAAATACAACACATAAAGCCATTTAAAAAACTAAATATCCAAATAACAAAAACCAACGTCAAAGTTTGAGATATGAACATCAAAAATCATTTCTCACTCTTCCTCCATTATTGGATAATTGAGGATCCACACCCCAAGCGAAGAAAAACACAAAAAACCAAGAAGAGAAAGAAAAAGAAAACATAGAAAGAAAGCCTCAATTTTTATTTCTAGATTCCATAAGATCAATCATTTTTATTTTCGTGACCATTCGCCTATTATATTGGCAAATTTCACGAACCTTTTTTCTTTGAAATCGGAATATATTTGACAGTAAAATTGGAATATAAAAAACATTAATTCAATTCAATTGTACGCATTAATCAATTCATCAGTATGTATTATAATTAACAAAGAAGAACTAATTCATTAACATGTTTAGGTGTATACCTTGAAGAAATTAGAAGCTGATTCAAGGAGGAGGTTAGTGTAAGAAGGTATGTCATATTGTAAATGTCAGATGTGAGACAAGAAGTATGTGTTGGAAATGTCATTGCTTCCAAATAGCAATATTCAACATCAACAACAAATTTTCCAAAGAGAAACAACAAATATCAACATTCAGTAGCAACTAAGGCAATAACAACTAACAACAATAATAAATTAATAATATTCAACATCAACAAGGCAGTAACAGCTAACAACACTCAAATCAGAATCAGGGTCAACAAATCAATTTTATTAAAAAAAATGAAAAAAGAAATTAAAGTAAGAAGAAGCAGCAAGCATGAAGACCTTCTGTAACAGGGGACGGCGACAGCTACCTTCTGGAACAAGGGCGGCGACGCAGGGGCGATGCGGAGGAGCGTGGACGGCGATGGGGTTGCTTCGGCGACGACGAGAAGAGAGCTATGGGTTCCCGTATTCGACGGCGACGACAGGATCGGGACGAGGGCGACGACGCGTGGAGAAGACCGGGACGACGGCGACGATGCAAGGAGAAGACGCGAGGACAGGGACAAGGCTACGCCGGCGGCGATGGAAATGAGTTAGGTGCTGTCCAGGGTTCTAGGGTTCCAGCCGTTAGAGATGAGAGAGTGTGAGGTTAGAGAGCTTCTCAGACTTTTGGCAAGAGCTCGACATAGTTCTAGGGTTTCTTTTTGTAAAAAAATTTTTAAAACCCCAAACGACTTCGTATATGGCTTTTTCCTAAAAACGGTCCAACCGGCCGGTTCGCCAGTTCTTCGGCGGTTTCCAAACTAGATGTTCTAGGAGGTAAACCAAATTATTATCTTGTGCGATTCAGGGTTGGACCGGTCACACCGATCGGTCCGAACCGATTTTCAAAACCATGATTTGAACAAGTAAATTCATGAACCACGCTCTATTCAAGTAAACTTGCAACAATAAATACCACTCTCACCAAAACAAACATGCACACACCCTCAAAAACGTAATTATGTCATCTCCTCTTCCTCCTATTTTTCGTCGTTGTTTTCTTCTTCCTCCTCTATCGTGGTTGTCACTGTCATCTTCTTCATCCTCTTCCGCTAATGCCTTTTCCCTCCTCCTCATCCTCCGTCGTCATCTTCGTCTCCTTCTACGTCCTCTTCCGTAAGCACCTCCTCCTCCTCCTTATTTCCTTACTTCCTTTTTTCTTTCATATAGGCATCTTCTTCTTCGTCATTGTTTGTACTAGAAACCTATCTCTTATTAATTTGTTTATTTTGGCTTATGTTTTGTCTTAATTTTAATTTTGTCTTGCTTATTTTTTTCTCTGATTTACTTTTGGTTATTAGAACTGGAAACTTGTTCTTTTTATTATTTCGTTTCAGTTTAGCTTATATGTTGTGTTAATTTTGGTCTTCCATTGCTGATTTTTCGCTCTCTGATTCAGTTTTGATTTGCGTAATAAAACTGGAAACTTGTTTCTTATCATTTCAGTTCAGTTTAACTTAGATTTTGTGTTAATTTTGGTATTCCCTTGCTGATTTTTACTCTTGATTCAGCTTTGATTTGCTTATTAAATCTGGAAAGTTGTTTTTTATTATTTCTGTTCAGTTTAATTTAGATTTTGTGTTAATTTTGGTCTTCCAGCTTCTTTAAGTGATTGAAAGAGCTTTCATCTACAAGATCCATGAATTGAAACAACTCTAATACATACATATGAAGATTGAAAAATAGAACCAAAATAAAAAGCTATATCTAACCGAAATATAATTATAAAAATGAACCGACATACATTTATCATCACAAATATCAATATCTTATTCTTCTTTCTATTTCTATGCCAGAATCTTCTTTCTTCTTGTTCTTCTCCTTGCACCATCTTCTTCTGCACCTTCTTGAGTATAATATGTTAACCATGTTACAATATGCATAAGTTCATTTGATTAGGTTTTGATGAATGACAAACATTGAAGTTGAGGATAAGCGTTGAAAGCAAGCAACAAGACAAGAAGACGTGCCCACAAGCTTTGAAGATGGTTTAGTATCTTAGAACTAAGGTAATAATCTTGTCAAGAACCAATCTTATCTCTCTCACACACACACTAGAAAATGTTTTAAGAAAAGTTTTTACGAATATATTAAAAGGTTTTGTTTAAGAACAAAAGGTTTTGTCAAAGCGTTAGTCGTATAATGTCGTAAATGTTTTATAATTTGTTTTATGGTAAAACAAAGATAAAATTTGATTATCAATGTTTTGGAGTTGTTTCCTACATGTTAAAAATGTGTTTGAGTTGTTTTAGAACAAAAGAAACGTTTTTGAAGAGTTTCTGTAGCACGCATAGGCGTTAGTTTAAAACTTAGTGCATGCTATCAATCTTGACCTTTGTGCACTAAAGTGGTCATAACTTGAGCTACAGAGGTCCAAACGAGTCATTTTTTGTTTTGTTAGAAAGCTAACGTCCGGGGCTTCAAATTGATATGCAATAGTCCATAGTTGACACCTCGTTTGAGGTTTGCATCGATGCAATGAAGTTTGCATCGATGCAGAAGCATCGGCGTCAAACTGCATCGATGCAGAATGTGTTGCATCGATGCAGATGGCCAGAAATTTGAATTTTGGTCCAACAGCTATATCTGCATCAATGCAGAAGAGGTTGCATCGATGCAGATGTGCAGAAAATGTCTATAACGGCTAGTTTTGACAAAAATGGCTCCATCCCACTTACTCCGCAACGTCTCTAAAGTTTAGGAAGTCTATAAATTGATAGTTTTGAACCTTATTTCATACATAACATCAATTCTAAGTTTTCTTGTTATTATACTTCAATTTCAAATCTTTTTCAAGGTGATTTATGCACAAAATTGAGAGATAAACACATTTGGTTCATAGAGCTTCAATTGTAATCATCTACTCTTCTTTGAGAGCAACCAAGTTTGGTTTACTTCTTTTGTAAGATAAAAGATTGGTTCTTTCATCATTTGAGTTGAGATATAAGGGGTTACCACCACAGGCCAACAAGAGTACGCATTCCCAAAGTTAGAGTTCGGTGCAAATCCATCTGAACACAAGCCTAATCTAATATTCCGAGGCTCACTTGCAAAGTTGGGGTACTTTTCATCAAAATGCTTCCAAGCCTCCCCATGGGATGGGTGAGTCATTACCCCGTTATCTCTCTTATTACTATAGTGCCACGTCATATGCGGAGCTGAACTCATCGATGCATATAATCTCTTAAGTCTTGGAATAAGGGGTAGATAGTGCATTCTCTTGAATGGAACTCTCTTCGAAGACCTTTGTTTCCCTACCCTAACCTTTTCTGGTCGAAACCTAGGTTTCCCACAGAATTTACAAGTGGATAGGTCTTTATAATCCTTATAGTACAACATACATCCATCAGTGCAGCAATCAATCTTAATCGAACTAAGCCCTAATTTAGAAACCAACTTCTTCGCATCATAGTGACTACGCGGGTGTTCGGTTTGTTCAGGTATTTGTTCGCTGCAGTACGTCGCAAACTTATCAAAAGATTCATGGGTTAGATTCGACTCGGCCTTTATACTCATCATCCGTACGCATGCGGATAACTTCGAGTGTACACAGCCGTCAAACAACAGCTTCGATGCAGTCTCTAACAGCTCATAAAACTTCGCGGCGTCCAGATTAGGCGCTTCTTCCCCTAAATCCGTCGTGTTACCCATCCCAAAGGTGTCCGTTATCATCTCATTGTATCGCTCATGATCATCTTCCCAGTTACCCTCCCCAAATGAAGCATCTGCATTTAGATTTGCCATTCTCGAAACTCTTTCACACCGTCGTTGTGCCCTGGTTTCAAAACGGTTGATATTATCCACATCCATTTCCCCGTGTGAAGTCCAAATCCAATACCCAGGATTGAATCCATTACGGTACAAGTGGAGGGTCATTTCCTGGGGACCAATCCAATTCAGAAGACGACACTTAAAGTACGGACACCTAGAAACCCCGGCTACCCTAAATTCTTCCAAGTTGAACACATATGCAACAAACCCATCAACCCCATTCATGAACTCAAGCTTTATTCCCCCCCGATCTTTGTAGAACCTATCATACATCCACAAGCGATGACTCGGAACCACAACATCCATCACACACAATCCTATTTATACATGCAATGATTAGAGTAATCCTTTTTTAAAATAATTTTTAAAAAATTTTGGCAGAGTTTCCCCTAGATTTAGATGCTTCCAACACCTAATAATATCAAAATTCATCAAAAATAACAACTCACTCCACCAAAAGTGACAACGAATTACACAAATAATAAAGTAATCCTTTTTTAAAATAATTTTTTAAAATTTTGGCAGAGTTTCCCTTAGATTTAGAGGCCTCCAACACTGAACAATATCAAACCCGAGCAAACATGACATTTCCAATAATCAATCAAGACAACCAATCACACAAACAATAAAGTAATATTTTTAAATAAATTTTAAACAAATTTATTTGGCATATTTTCCCATACATTTAGAGGCTTCCAACACTTAACAAAACATAACAAATTTAACAAAAAAAAGGCAATTCAAATGATCAACAACGACAACTAAGTCACCCTAACCATTCTAGTGCGCAACCCCTTATTACTCCGCAATTTTCCAGCAAACAAGGGTTTTCGAGAAGGCACCACTAAACCACCTTCTCCCATCTCCAACCTAAAACTCTATCCTAGGAAAATTAAGTCCACAATCCAATGAATAACAGTTAACAAAGTTGGAAAGAGAGTTACCAACCTAGTA
>JASCZI010000068.1:118214-134682 GCA_036250425.1 Stylosanthes scabra
TAAATAAATAAAATAAAAGTGGTATCTATTAAAATACGTCGTTTTAGGAATATTTACCAATATATATTATATTACTAGTATCGGTTTGGACTGGTATTGGGTTATTATCAATATCGGTCCAGACCGATATTGACCGCTAATTTTTTTAAAAATTTTCAACCAATACTGGTCCGGACCACCGGTATTGTAAACCCTCAAGGACAAAAGTAATAAGTCTAATGATGCCGGATCAAATCCCCAACGAGAAATTGTGAACACACAACATTTAGACTGAAGTGACTCACATTTTCCCTGTGGACATAAGCCAAGTATTACCCGAGGCTTAATTCCCTAAATGGATACGACACCACAGTAAGAGGTTGAACGTATGAAAACGAAAGGATAAGATGTGAAGCCGACGTGCCCGGAAGGGAATGAAGAAGGGTATCTGAAAGATATCTTGTAATGAACATTCAATACCAAGGAGGGATAGCTATTTAGACAATAATGGCTTAGAGTTTTATCGTAAGATGGAGGAGCGTGAATGAATTGTTTGACAACATAATTGTGAATTCCGAAGGCGAAATTCTAAATAAGGTGGGTGGAGTGTAAACCCCCAATCGCCAACTAAAGTGACAACCCCGGCTTAACGCCAAGTGACACAAAAATTAATATGGAAATGAAATATTGGGACGACTACGAATAAATTTAGGGCGCGAAAATGAACACCTTCGTTAAAAGTTGGCCCGAACCGGACTAAACCACGAAATTACCGACCGCCATTACTAAGTGGCACCTTAAAGAAGGACCAGCTGCCCAAACACCCATTCATTCTTCATTAAATGAAGAAGAATGACATGAGAGTGAGAGAGAGAAGTTTGGTGGTGGTGGTGGTGGTGTTCGTAGTCACCCGCCACCTCCGGCCGCCATAACTTTCACACCGGAGCTCCGATTGATACATCGTTTGTGGCTACGCAAGCTCTTTCTGTCCTCTTCGATTCTATGCCAAGTATGAGGTATGGGTATCACGTTTTCTTTCTCATTCCTAGCTTTTAAAGTTCTAGACGAATTTGAGTTAACCACCTTGAATTTCTCCGAGTTTTGTGGTTTAAGTGATGATTTAGCTTGCTTTTGAGCGTGGCATTCGAAGCACATGAGCTGAAAATTCTGGTAAAACGTTCCAACCCATGTATTTGATGATTTTGATTGAACCCTAGGTTAATAGAGTGTGGATTTTGGTGTTTGTTTGGATGTTTGTGTGTTGTAAGTGGTACATTGTGATGAACTTGAGTGCTTGGATGCTCAATGGCGCGAAGAGAATCGCGTATAAGCATTGAGCTTGGTGTCCAGGTACGGATTTAGATTCATCGCAACAATTTATAATCTAATATGAGCACCTAGGCTAGTTGGACATAGGATAAACCTGTAAACCATGTTACAATGTATGTTAAGTTATTTTATTTATGTTTTGATAAATGACAACCATTGAAGAATATTGAAGATTTGAGGATTCGCCTTTGAAAGCAAACAACAAACGACAAGACAATGAAGTCCACAAGAAAAGAAGATCATCTAGTATCTTAGGACTTAGGTAAATCTTATTAAGAACCAAAATTAAAATATCTCTCTTTTAGAAAATTGATTCAAAAATTGTTTATACAAAGTTGCTTTAGAATATCTTTAAACACATAGCCGTATATGTTTTAAAACTTGGTTTTTATGCTACAATAATTTAGGAATCAATAGCAAGTAATCTAATATTGATTATTATGTGTTTAAAATTGTTTTTATAGCATAAAACTACTAGACAATCGTTTATATGAAGTTAAAAATCAATTATACGCCTTAGAGCTGCAGACAATCAACTGTCAAACCCTCACAATCGATTGTTTTGTATGAGACAATCGATTGTCTAGAGAAACAATCGATTGTTTAATGGCTGTTATAAAAAATTAGTTGCAACGACTAGTTGGTAATCGATTGTTTACCCATACAATCGATTACCTGACGCTGGAATGCACTAAAACGGCTAGTTTGACAAAATTGGCTCCATCCCACTCATTTGTAACGTCCCTAAGCTCTTGGGATGGCTATAAATAGATGGTTTGAGAGCTTATTATAAATACTCAAGCATTTCTAAGCATTCATCTTCTTATATTTCAATTTCTACATCTTTTTCAAGTGATTTATTCACAATTTTGAGAGATATATAAGTTTGGTTCATAGAGCTTTTATTTTGTAACATCACTCTTTCAAGAGAGACACAAAATTCTATTATTACACTTGTAAGATAAGAAATTTGTTTTCTTATCATTTGAGTTGTGAGATTAAACACTAGAGTCGATCAAGATAAACACTCAAGGAAAATTCTTGAAGTTGTGATTACTTCGAGTGGAGTGGTTTATTGTAGCGTCGTGAGGTATTAGGATCAAACACTCAAGGTTGTAAACAGTTTATCAAGCACCTTGAAGCTTGGTGATAGTGGAACTTCTCAATTGTGAATTGAGAAAGAAGTAGACGTAGGCACGAGTTTCGCCGAACCACTATAAATTGTGTATTGTATTTCTATCCTTCATCTTTTATATTCAAGTTATTTAAATTTAACAAGTGTATTTGCAAAAGTAAAAGATCCTTGTAAGTACGTAAGTTTCCCCTTACGCCGTTGGAAACATACTAAGCAAAACTCTTGAGTTGTTTAAATTCAAAGTTATTTTCTATTCCGCAAAAATTTATAATTGTTGTTTAAACACTCAATTCACCCCCCTCTTGAGTGTTGTGCTTATTGACTTTCAAAACCATAGTTGATTAAACATGGAATAGAGCTAGGAAAATGATGATAACTGTGATGTAATTGTTGTACTTGATTGGTGTGAATGTTAAAGAAATTGAATGATATGTTGTGTTTGTGTATGATTTGAATTGGGGCCAAGTGCCTACATGAATGATGAGCCTATGCATGAGATTGAAATGAGATGATGTTTTAAGAACAAAGCCCTTGGGGTTAGTTTATAATAAGGTGTGGAAATGATGGTTTTCCCATGTTTTGGAAAAGTATATTGTTAGGCGACTTTGAGGCGCCTTGATTTTGATTTTGTTGAACAGAAATTGGTTTCTAAAGGAAGTTACTTAAAGTATGTTGAAATGTCTTCAAAAGGTCTCTGAAATGATCAAATTTGGCCTTGAGAGCAAATGGTTTTGAGGGATCAAATCTTTGAAAATTCTGCAAATTGCAGTACAGCTGCAGAGAATCGATTCGTGCAGTAGCCGAGTCGACTTTCATTGCCATTTCAAGAACAAAATTTGGGTTTCGAGAGCAACGAGTCGACTCTCATCTTCTGAGAATCGATTCAAGTTTGGACAGAGGCTAAACTTTGTCAATTAGAATCGATTCTGTCCCCTTCAGAGTCGATTCAATTGATGGGTTTTCTTTTCAAAAGATTTTCTAAGGGACTAGAGTCGATTCGTGGGACGTCGAATCGATTCAAGTGTGACATGGGATTACAAAACCACTCGGGAACTCCCCAAATCGATTCTAATGTGCCAGATTTCAAATTTAACGTTCAAAATACCTTCAGAGTCGATTCTTCCTCTTCAGAATCGATTCTAATGAAGGCTGATTTTCTTTGCAATGTATTGACGAATAAGAAAGGTATCCCACCTATGTTAAAATGTTTCATCTCATGTATAGAGCTTATTTTGGTCCGAAAGGACAATCTTACGCGAGTCTAGGTGATATGGCGGGTCTAAAGACCGACGTGACCTGCCTAGAACAAGCGGACTATCGGACGTAGTGGGTATCATGAGGGGCTTTCGGGCTAACGTCTCGGCCCACGGTGAGTGACATGAGGGGCCTTCGGGCTAAAGTCTCGGCTCACCAAGCAAATGACATGAGGGGCTTTCGGGCTAACGTCTCGGCTTGCTATGGAGGGATAAGGGTATATGATATTGAAACCCCCATATATATAAATGATGATAAAAGAACGTAAACGTTCATGGCATTGGATAGGTTGTCCTCGGGGAAGTGCGTCCGATAGTGATCCGGGATATATACTGGATCGGTCGGGTTGGCTATAATAACCGACCGAATGAGCTCATTGCAGCCATAGGACATGCATTCATCATCTGCATTTGCTTGACATTGATTGGGTGTGCCTTCTTGACTGCATTTACCTGTGCTTGTTATGTGACCTTTTGTGTTTTCTTGGCTTGCTTGTGTTTGACTGTCCTAATGTTATGTATCTGTTGGTGTGCTTGACCGGATTGAGATAACAAAGGTAAGACATAGCTACCTAGCCTTAAGGATTTGGGAACATAAACTGGTAAATGAAATCAGATTGTAATTCCTAGGAGTATAGATCACGGGGTCGGGAAGTTAGAGAGGTTTGCATGCTTCGTATGTGAGTATTTATGAAAAACCCGAGCGACGAGTAGGATTGCTTTGTGTGGTCTTACTAGCTTATTTATTGTGGCTTTGGCGCCTTATCCGTACTGGGAATCCCGTGGGTTGAGGATTTTCACTTCGTATATTATCAGACTTTTCAGGTACAAGTTCAATGCTTGAGAAGTTAGCGAAGCACTCTCTGGTTTCACGGTGCTTAGCATCTCCAGAAATCAAGTCTTTCGTTGTGTCGTGTGGAGAACTAGAGGTGGTTTTTTAGAGTGTAAAATAGGACCTTGTATCTGGTTATGAGCCTAAGCTTCGCAGGTTCTGTTGTGTATTGTGTCGAACCATTTCGGGCTATGTATATACTTAATAATATTTTGGGTATGTAAGCGAAATATTGAGGTCTTTGGCTCTATTTTGGTATAAATGAATCTTATTCCAAGTGTTCAATAAATTCAAGTTAAATTTGGTCGCGTCGAGTGTCCGTAGTACCTTGATATTGGTCGAACATGTCCGCGGCATGATTTGCTAATATTGGGGTGTTACAAGTATTGAAAATAACCCAATACTAGTCTGGACTGATATTGGCTCAAAATTTATTTTCTCATTATCTTTCTTTGGCAGTCATACTTTCTCTGTCTTTCTATTTATTTATCTATCTCTCTTTTTTGCTTTTTATCTTCACACTCTTTCTCTCTCACTTCTTTTGGGTGACGTGACTGTTTAATTATTGAGCCAATACCGGTCCAGACCAATATTGAGTTATTTTCAGTACCGGTTCAGATCAGTATTGATGAAATTTTTGAAAAAAATTGGCTCAATACCGATCCGGACCGATATTGAAAATAACCAAATACCGGTCTGGACCAGTACTACTAATGCGATGTATATTGGTAAATATTTATAGAGCGATGTATTTTGGTAAATATCACTTTTATTTTATTTATTTAAAAAAAAAATTTCGTATAGCCTTACATTTTTTACGTCACCAAAAAAAAGCCTTAGATTTTTTTTAAAAAAAGCTATTAAGGTAAGTTGGGCCCCTAAAAGATAGACCCGATTCTACTTTTCAGGCCTCTTTAAAATCAATTGGCTTTAATCGTCCAAAAAAAAACAATTGGCTTTGACAAAAAGAAAACACAATTGGCTAACATCCTATCCTATTGAGCTGTTTTTTAGCCCCAGCCATAAAATCAGTAGGTTTTGCAGTTCACGCATGGGCCATCCCACACGGCAATCAACAATAGCATACTATACAAAACAAGAAGCAAAGTCCGTCTCTTAAAAAAAGGAGAGACAAAAACGTGAGGAGTAAGAATTAGGGTGCTTGTAAAAAAAAAATTTAGGGTGCTTGATTTTAAGGAATTCTATTTTAAAAACAAATATTAAAAATAGTAAAATTTTATTTCCTATTTTCCTCTCCTATTTTCTCTTTTTCTTTAGAAAAAATTTGAAATAGAAAAACATTAAAAATAAATATAAAAAATGTTTTTAATCAAATTGGGCTTGCTCAAACCGACTATCATGAATCAACCTGTACTCGCTGATTTTGGGCAGTTTCTCCATCTATGAAATGCACCTTAGTCCATTCTTTTGTGTATCGCATCTACTTACCCCAGGTATCCTTTGCTGATGTTTCTTATTGGGTTGTTCGAGGGTCAACTTGCTAGGAAATAATGATGATCACTAGTCAATACCAAAAACAAAAAAAACATAACTTGATGGTCACTAGTCTAATACCCTGATATATAAACCACAATACCAAAATATACACATACATATATATATATATATATATATATATATATATATATATAAAAACCATGTTATAATATATATGTAAAGGTTGAGATAAATCTCATTTTGAGTTGCACTATAATGGCCTGACTCCCTGAGATTCCAATTACACTATTTTAATCCTCAATATTTAAAAAATTGCATCAAATTGGTCCCTGACCCTCTTTTTGGTATAATTTTGATTAATTTTGTGAGTGACGTGATAACTGTCTTGCATGTTAGACAACATAAAATGATATCTTTTCATTTATGATGCTCAATAGTCATTAAAACAACATTATTTGATACCTAAGAAGCATAAATGGAAAAGTTATGGAGGGATTATTTAGATAGTAGATAAATTATTTTTAATGATCATTTAACGTTATACATGAAACAACGTCATTTTATGTTGTTAAACATGCAAGACAGTCGTCACGTCCCTCACAAAATTTACAAGAATTAGACTCAAGAGGGGTCAGGGACCAATTTGGTGCAATGTTTTCAATCTTGGAGACCCAAATGGTGCAATTAGAATCTCAGGAACCAAAATGGGGTTTAACTCTGTAAAGGTTTTTTGTTTAGGTTTTGATGAATGACAACCATTGAAGATTTAAGGATTCACTTTGAAAGCAAAACAACAAACGACAAGAAAACAAGGTCCGCAAGTTTGAAGACTTTTTAGAGTCTTAGGACTTAGGTAATAATCTTGTCAAGAACCAAAGTTTAGTATCTCTCACACACACACTAGAAAATTGTTTTAAGAAAATATTTTATAATTTGTTTTATGGTAAAACAAAGATAAGATTAGATTATCAATGTTTTTGGAATTGTTTCCCACATGTCAAAAATGTTTTTAAGGTGTTTTAAACACAAAAGAAACGTTTTTAAAAAGTTTCAGTAGCACGCATAGGCATTGGTTTAAAACTTAGTGCATTCTGTCAATCTTGACCTTTATGCACTAAAGTGATGATAACTTGAGCTACAGAAGTTCAAATGATACAGTTCTTGTTGTGTTAGAAAGCTAACATCCAGAGTTTCAGTTTGATACGCATATGTCTTTAGTGAACAGTAAACTACTATTCCCAATGGCTAGTGAATAGTAAAATACTATTCCAAACGGCTAGTGGTCAGTAAGTTACTATTCCACAAGCGAGTTAACAGTAAATTACTATTCAAATGGCTAGTGAACAATAAATTACTATTCCAATGAACCTTCTCACATATGAGATGACTATCCTCGAACCCCAAAGAGGAGAAACCAAGAAAAAAAGCCTTGCACTTAAAGTTTCATCACACGAAGAAGAAAGTGATGAAAATGACGAAGAAGAAGATCAAGATTTTGTGCTTTTTATGAAGCAATTCAACAAATTTGCAAAGAAGGAGAACTTCAACTTCAAAAGCAAAAATAAATCTCCAAAATGCTATAATGTGGAGAAATTGGACATATCAAACCAAGTTGTCCAAAGATGCAAAAGGGAGAAAAATATAAGAAATTCAAGAAAAAGCAAAAAGGCATACATCTCATGGGAAAAAGAAGACGAATCTTCCACCGACTTCGATAATGATGAAGTTGCAAATCTTTGCTTGATGACCAACGTAGAAAAGGTTAGTTTAGCAGCAAAGAAATCAAGATGGCTCATAGATTGTGGTTGCTCCAAGTATATGACGGGTGACAAATCAACATTTACCAATTCTCAATCCATAGATGGAGGAAATGTTGTCTATGGAGATAACTCAAAAAGAGAAGTCATAGGCATTGGCAAAGTTGGTAAGAATAATTCATCATCCTTAGATAATGTAATACTTGTCAAAGGTTTTAAACATAATTTGATGAGTGTTAGCCAAATATGTGACAAAGAAAACTTAGTCACTTTTGATTCAAAAGAATGTTTAGTAAAAAGGCAAGACAGAAATCAAATTGTGATGGTCGGACATCGCTTTGACAACATCTACATAATAAGTTTAGATGAAATTTCTTCAAATGATGTGAAATATGTTGTAAGCAAGCACGATGAAGCTTGGTTATGGCATCGTAGAGTTGCTCATGCTAACATGGATCACCTAAATAGGTTGGTCTCAAAAGAGCTAGTAATTGGTTTACCAAAGCTACGTTTTGAAAAAGACGTCCTTTGCGACGCATGTCAAAAGGGTAAACAAGTAAAGGTCTCTTTTTAATCGAAAAAGGTTGTTTCAACTACAAGGCCAGTACATGGACATGGATTTATTTGGTTATTCTACGACAATGAGCTTTGGTAGTAATTACTATGCTTTGGTTATCGTGGATGATTACTCTCGATATACATGGACCTTTTTTTTAGCTAACAAGAGTGATGTATTTTGAGCATTGAAACGACTTGCCAAAGTGATACAAAATGAAAAGAATTCACACATTTCATCTATTACAAGTGACCATGGTGGTTAGTTTGAAAATGATCTTTTTTAAAAGTTTTGTGATGAAAATTGCATTGAAGATAATTTCTCATCTCCTAAAACACCACAACAAAATGGTGTGATTTAAAGGAAAAATCGTCATTTAGGAGAAATGATAAGAACTATGCTCAATGAGGCTAATATTCCTAAGTATTTTGGACGGATGCGGTTGGTACCGCGTGTTATGTTATGAATAGGATTATCATTCGAGCTATTCTTAAGAAAACTCCGTTCGAATTATACAAAAGAAGAAAGCCTAATATATCTCACCTACATGTCTGTTGTTGTAAATGTTTTATTCTTAATAATAGGAAGGATAATCTTGGCAAATTTGATACTAAGGCTGATGAAGGAATCCTCCTAGGTTATTCATTGACTAGTAAAACATATAGAGTTTACAATAAATGTACCATGACTATGGAAGAATCTATACATGTTGCATTTTATGAATTTAACTCTCTTTCTCCAAGAAAGAATATTTGTAATGATGATCTTGTAGAAAGCTTTGATTCACTAAACTTGAATGGTGAAGAAAAAGAGAAAGAAAAGGAAGAAACTTCTACAAACGAAACAAAAGATGATTAAGTAGAAGTCATCGCTACAACGCCATCAAATGATCTTCCAAAGGAATGGCGTACAACAAAGGACCACCCTCTCGATCACCCTCTCGATAACATCATTGGTGATGTTACTAAAGGGATAACAACTAGATCCTCTTTTAAAAATGCATTTGTATATACCGCTTTTGTTTCTCAATTTGAACCATCTTCTATTGAAAATGCAATTGATGATAAACATTGGACTATGGCAATGCAAGAGGAGCTTAACCAAGTTAAACGTAATGACATTTGGGAATTGGTGCCTAGACCAAATAATCACACAATTGTTGGAACTAAATGGGTTTTTAGAAATAAACTTGAAAAAATGCTAAAATTGTTATAAACAAAGCTAGATTAGTAGTTAAAGGTTATAATCAAGAGGAAGGCATTGATTATGACGAAACTTATGCATCAGTAGCTAGATTAGAAGCAATTAGAATGCTTCTTGCATTTGCATCATTGTATGATTTCAAACTTTATCAAATGGATATTAAAAGTGCCTTTCTAAATGGTTTTATTCAAGAAGAAGTTTATGTTGGACAACCTCTCGATTTTGAGGATTTTGAATATCCCGACTATGTTTTCAAATTAAAGCAAGCTCTTTACGGTCTTAAGCAAGCTTCAAGAGCTTGGTATGAATGCTTGAGCAAGTTTTTAATCGAAAAAAGTTTTAGAAGAGGGAAGGTTGATACAACATTATTCATCATGAATAAAAATAAAGAAATCCTTTTTATACAAGTTTACGTTGATGATATTATATTTGGTTCTACTAACGAATCTCTTTGCAAGTTCTTTTCTAACCTATGCAAAGTGAATTTGAAATGTCCATGATGGGAGAGCTCAACTTCTTTCTTGGATTACAAATAAAGCAAGGGAAATAAGGTAAATTTGTTAGCCAAACCAAATATAGCAAGGAATTGCTCAACCAATTTGGAATGGACAATGCAAAATCAATGGATACTCCAATGATCACTTCATGTTATCTTGACATGGACGACAAAAGTAAGGTCGTAGATGTAAAGAAATATCGAGGTATGATTGAATCTTTATTCTATTTAACGGCTAGTAGGCCAGATATTATGTTTAGTGTTTGCATGTGTGCGAGATACCAAGCTAATCCTAAGGAATCTCACTTAAGTGCGGTAAAGAGGATTATGAAGTATCTCATAGGTATATTGAATGTTGGATTGTGGTATCCGAAAGGATCAACATGTGATCTTGTAGGATATTCTGATTTCGATTTTGCGAGTTGCAAATTGGATAGGAAAAGTACTAGTGGTACATGCCATCTTGTTGGAAACTCCTTAGTTTCGTGGCATAGTAAGAAGCAAGTAAGTATAGCCTTGTTTACCGTCGAAGCCGAGTATGTAGCTGCGGGAAGTTGTTGCGCCCAAATTCTTTGAATGAAATAACAACTTGTGGACTATGGACTCATGCTTGATCAACATTGAGATTCGACATCATTTTATAAGGGATCATGTTCAAAAAGGTGATGTGGTTATTGAATTTGTCGAAACTAGTAAACAACTAGCGGACATATTCACTAAACCTTTATGCAAAGAAAGTTTCTTTTACATCTGTAATGAACTTGGTATCTTAGATGTCTCAAATATGATTTCATTCATGTTTATTTTTTCTATTTTATTTATCATGACAAGTTTACTAACTTGAGCGTCGAAGATTCTCTCTTAACTTGTTTTGCAGGTTTTTCTAATAACAAGCACATGATATGTGTACTTTTTTTGTGACATAGCTAGGATAGCTATGATCAGTAACAATTGGCATCATTTTTTCATTATACTTATGATGTTATGCTTATGTTGGATATTTTTTATATTTTTTTTTATGTATTTGAAACTTCTAATATGCTTGTTTATGCATTTAGTCTTTAAGTTAGATACATATTGTGTTTGATGAATGACTAAGTAGGTCGGTACACCTATTTTAATAAATATGCATGATTTGATAAACTTGATTTATGATAAACCCCATTTCGATGGGTAATTTCATACCGTAAAGCGACCAATTATCGTCCTCTCATCACTTAAATACTAGCAAAATAGGTTTGTTTGCGAATAATCGTTCTTTAGGACTGTAAATGTAATTACTTGCTATTTTAGCCAATTTTTACTTTGTTTTCAAACCATTTCCCGTTCTACACGATGCCTTGATGTGTGCGTTCAAGTGTTTCAGGCTTTAACAGGCGGAATTCGGAGCGGAAGTGGCTAAAAAGGGTGAGAGGAACGAGATGATCGCAAAGAAAACCTAAAAAGCAAATTCTGGACCCTGTGCATACGCACCCAAGAGCCTATACGTATGCACCTATAGCCTTGGGCAGCACGCCCAAAGTTGAAAACGGAGCTGATGCGTACGCACCTAAAGCTCCAGTGCGTACGCACCAATGGATTTCAGAATCTATATAAATAGAGGATGCCATCACCATTTTGAGAGCCCACATACCACTTCTAGTTTAGTTTTAGGGTTCCATTTAGTTTTTGTCCATTTCACTATCCAAATATTTTACCCTTTTTAGCGTCTGTTTATTATACTCTTACTCTGCCAATTTTAATTCCGAATTTATCAATTTTGCTATTGTTACTCTGTCTGTTTATTTTCTGCTATTTCATTATGATGTCTTGCCCTTATGCTACCCATTTAATTTCACAATTATGATTTCATTTATTAGTGAGTAGTGACCATAGTGTCTCGGCTATAGGTTGAAATGTGCAGATGACCTTAGTTGCTGATTCCTAAGGGCAACGGATGGGGGAAACTGAGTTAATTCCGATGCCGTTAACGCTACAACCATGCCAACAGCATGGGGACCTTAACGATACAGACTCAATTCGGTGTAGTTGCACCACTAGTGAGTTTATTCGGTGATGCGAATTTACTCGAGTCTGTTGCAAGACCAAGGTCCCTCTCTGTTGCGTATGCCTACGACATTTGGATAGGGGTTAACTCCGCCACCCGACCATTAGACAGTAGTGGTTAGTTTCCTTTAAGTGACAGTCCATCCAATCTGGGATCGGTAGTGATTATAGGGACGCACGATATTTCAACCCATGGTCGAGCACTACTTAATTCATTGCTATTTTAATTTGTTTTCTTGCGCTCTCAACAAACAACTACAACCACCCCAATATTTTCTGGACCAAAAGTGAACCATAATTTTCACTTCCTAGGGAGAACGAACCGAGTCCTGTACTCGATATTTCAAACTTGGTTGTATCCTGTGACACATTTTAACAAAATTTGATCAAGGGTAACTTCCGTAAAGCTCGGTTTGGAACCTTGCTACAACAAGTTCGAATTCTGAATCACGGCAGCCGCGGAGCCACGACTCCATTAATTTATATAGGGGGAAAAACATGATTTAATATTTTCCTAATATTCTTTTTGATAATGTCAAAATTGGGAAAATAATTGAGGATATTAGAGTTGTTTTTCCATTCAAGAATTGCTTTTAGCTTCCGCAAAAATATATCTTGTTTGATATTGGTTTTTCTCTAATTTTGATATGCAACCATTAAGGGGGAAATATGCGATAGTTTAGGGGGAACTCTTGCAATATTTTCGAAAGTTTTTTTTTGAAAATTTTTATAAAAAGTGCATATTCCATGGATTATCAAACATGTTGCTTTCAAATCTTTCTACTAAATTAATATCCTCAAAAATGTTTGTCACTATCAAAAAGGGGGAGAATTGTAAAGCATGTTACAATATATATATGTAAAGGTTTTTTGTTTAGGTTTTGATGAATGACAACCATCGAAGATTTGAGGATTCGGTTCGAAAGCAAAACAACAAACGACAACAAAACGAAGTCCGCAAGTTTGAAGACTTTTTAAAGTTTTAAGACTTAGGTAACAATATTATCAAGTACCAAAAATTAGTATCTCTCTAACACACGACTAGCAAATGGTTTTAAGAAAATATTTTATGAAAATCTTGAAATGATTTGTTTAAAAATAAAAGGTTTAGTCAAAATGTTAGCCGTACAATAGTCATAAATGTTTTATAATTTGTTTTATGGTAAAACAAAGATAAAATTTGATTATTAATTTTTTGGGATTGTTTCCTACATGTCAAAAATGTAAACAGTGTTTTAAACACAAAAGAAACATTTTTGAAAATTTTCTATAGCACACATAGGTATTGGTTTAAAACTTAGTGCATGCAGTCAATCTTGACATTTGTGCACTAAAGTGATGATAACTTGAGCTACAGAAGTCCAAACAATACAGTTTTTATTGCGTTAAAAAGTTAACATCTAGAGTTTCAGTTTGATCTGCATATGTCTTTAGTGAACAGTAAAGTACTATTCCCAACGGCTAGTGATCAGTGAATTACTATTCCAACGACTATGAATAGTGAATTGCTTGGTGTAACGACCCAACTTTCGATATATCATGATTATACTTACGGTCAAGTTGTTAAGACTACTCACTTGTATAATTACTTATTAATATAGAAGCCTTTAGCTGTACAAGCTTTAATTGACAATAAACTTTCAAATATTTCATATATAGCTTTCAAATACAAATACACTTACATATGTATATATACAAAGTATTATTAATATATATATATATATATATATAAAGACTCCTACCTCTCTTGCAAAATAACTCCTAAGCTACTAAGGCGAGAGGAATGACGACTCAGACTTCTCGAACTCTGCTAACCAGTACATGTAATCAATTACCTGAAATGTTGGGAAGTAGGGGGTGAGAACCAAACCACAGGGCCTCAGTAAAGAGGTTTTCAGAATTGCTATAAAATGATATAGAATATAAACCTTTTTAATTTTTAAGTGATTAAAGTAACTTCATAAATCCTTATTAAAAATTTACTAAACCGTCTACATCCATCTGAGAGCCCCTTATAAATTAGTACTCTAAAAAAAGAATTTATTATCTAAAGTATAAGGTTTGTCAACTTCACTATGAATCCGAACCACAGAGAAATCTATATTTTAGGTAGAGTCGAGAAACAAGAAATACCTACTGTACATCAAAACCAATCAATTGGAGGCATTCATATCATCCAAAATTAACCTTACTAAGTTGCGAATAATAAGTGAATAAGCAGACACACAAGCAATCAAGCAAGGTAACCATCTAGCAGAGAAACAATTAAACAAATAGAAAACAAAGCAAAGCAACAAATTAATACAGAACAAGTTAAACACGAACAAATACCAATAGAACACAGAGAGTATGCGGCAATTAGTATGATGCATCTCTATTCCTAAGCAGGCCATGAGCTCATGCGTCGGTTGACTACCCGCAACCCGACGTTACTCGGAACAAGTCCGCATATGGTTTTCCACTTGCATACAGTCTGTATACATGTCCGCATGGATGAAACCGCGTACAGTCATTGGACGAAATGATATAAAAGGGGCATGCAGGCCAGTATATAGTACAAGCGGGAAACTATATCTGCGCGGCCGAAGCCGTCTTTAATCATTTATTCATAATAAAATTAATCATAAAGTATAAGCGGGACAAACCACCGTCCTCATAACATTCGATATACATTATCATAAATCATCCATCATCATCAATGTATAGCCTATGACTTCAAAGATACACGACCACTAACTTAGGCCTTCACAACGTCACAAATCAAAGGTTCATATACTCATACTTCTAATCGTAGGGTGTTGCATCGTTCATTCACCTAATAGACTTCACATTACCCTTAATCAACCCAAATTAAATTCTCAGGTTAATTACACTTTAACTCTAATTTTACTTTAATTAACTCTTGACACGGCATCTTATCTAATTTACAAGTTAACGTTGAACTTTTATCTAATTATCTTTTTGACCCCTAATTACTAAATTTGTCATAAAAATCCATGTTCAACTTTAATTCCCTTTTTCTCTTATTTTAATTAAAACTCACGGTTCCCATTCTCAACCTTAGTCATCATAACCTTTCATTTACGTATATAAATTATAGGAAAGTTATCGCATGTTCTCTGACACAAAGAGGAACATGTTGTTCATGTAGTACGATCAGGTTGCCATGATTCTTTTTATCAATTAGTGAAAGTTAAATGCCCAAAATAACCAGCTTAAATTACAATTCTTTAAGGCTAGCTGTAGCCAATGGATATGTTCAATTTCTGGCCGCAAAGAATGCTATTCCAAGCCAGTTCTAATACTGTCAGGAAAATAAAAATTTCATAGTGTCATCTCTAATATCTATATATATATATATATATATATATATATATATATATATATAATATTATTCATCTTTATTTTTACTTTAATTAATATTGATTAATTAATTATTAATATTTTCTCTATAAAAATATATTCTTATTTTAGCTAACTAATATTTACATTAACTATCTACTCATATATTAGCTATTTTATATTAAAAGATAATTATTTGATTATTTAAAAATGTTAAAAAAACCACTAATTCTATATATATGTATACTCTTTCAATGTACAACAACGATCAATCAAACATTCTAATAAAAAAAATAGAAGAATGCTAATCTTGATTGGATTTTATAAAAGCTACCTTAGTCATGTAAAATTAAATAATCTTCTTACAATTAAATTTAAAATTATAAGTTTTGAATTGAAATTCATAATTACTAATAAACCAAACAATATTAAAGTAAAAGAATATATTATTATTTTGGTTAACATTAAAAATATTCTTTGTTCTTCCTAAAGAATTCGTCAAAGAACCAATAAAAAAGTAAAAGAATATTATTTATTTTGGTTTCCAAAAAATTTTAAATTGGACACTTAGTCCCCAACTAAAATTAATTACATTTTAGTCTCTATTTTTTTTATTAAATCAAATTGGTCTTGAAACATAACCTGTTTATATTTTTTTAAGACTAATCTATCTTATAAAACAAAAAATTAAAGACTAATATAACTTGTAAAACAAATGTTAGGATTAAATAGTAATTAATTTTAATTTAAAAGTAATGTGTCTGTCTCAAAATTTTCTAGGAACCTAAATATGTATATATCCAAAATAAAAAAAATATTTGCACATCAAAATTTAAATATTTATGTGTATATACATATATTATTTAAGGCAATTTGGATATATATTTTATATTTTAATATATATTTTAAAATAATAATTTATTTTTAATATACACCTAACATATATATATATATATATATATATAAATCATTTCTAATCAATGAATACCACCAAAATACCAACGGGTCATGTTTAGTGAAAACTGAAAAGCATCAAGCTCAGTTCCACACTCCCACGAAGCTTGGGCGAACAAGTAAGTTTC